>PVIW01016174.1:0-17462 GCA_004026585.1 Noctilio leporinus | reverse complement strand
CATGGTGTATGATCTTTGTAATATACTGCTGAATCCGATTGGCCAATATTTTGTTGAGAATTTTAGCATCTATGTTCATTAGAGATATTGGCCTGTAGCTTTCTTTCTTAGTTGTGTCTTGCCCTGGTTTTGGGATTAGAATAATATTGGCCTCATAGAACGAGTTTGGGAGTTTTCCCTCTTCCTGAATTTTTTGGTATAGTTTGAGGAGGATAGGAGTTAGTTCTTCTTTAAATGTTTGGTAAAATTCACCTGCAAACACAATGCTTTTAGAGTTCTTATCACTGAGGAAATTCCAAGGGTTTTAGGAGCTCTGTGCCAGAAACATATTTCTCATTATAAACCACAATATCACACTTAGTTTCTCCTGAGAAGGAGGCAGCCAGTCTGTGGGGAAGCCAAGATGCCAAGGTCCTTTCAGCATTTACTGGCTATGTGACCTGGGCCACCTCCTGTCCTCTCTGAGCTGCAGAGTCCCCAGCCATATTTAAGAGGTATGTTGAATGTGGCTTTTCCAGCCCAGGTGCCTCATGTGATTCTCACAGGCTTGGTCTAGCCCCACAGAAATCCAGCTCCAGGTTCTGAACCTTCCTCCCCACAGCCCTGGGGAGGACCCCTGTGAGACTTGGCTCTCAGAAAAGGGTGAGGGATTCCTCAAGAGTCCATCAGCCACCCACACTTTCCTCACCCCAAAGCCCAGCAACTGGGGAGGAAGATCAGAAATCTCATTCGTGCCCATGCCAGAACACATATTGCTGTCAGTAGGTGGTGTCAGGCCTGGAATCAGACTCCAGCCCTGCCCTTGGACTTCACAATCCAAGATAAGACAGAGAAACATTCTGCTAAGTCTAGTAAGGTGCATCTTTGGGTAGAGGAAGGGATTACATCCCTCAGAAGCCTATGGGGAGGTGGCCTAGGAGCAAATAGCAAGAGAAGTTATGGGGAAGGGAATTCCCAGTGGAAGGAACAGTCCAGGACACAGTACAGGGGAATGAAGCAGATCTGTGATGAATCATGGAGGAGTATGGGTGGTTGTGTATGTGTGTTATAGGGGAGGAAAAGTAGGCAGGAAAGGCTGGCTGGGACCAGCAGATTCAGATGCCAACTGAGGAGCTGGGGCTTGGAACCTGTAATCTGGGATTGTTTCTTCTAACTCCAGTGCATTCTGGTGTTTGAGTTGCTAGGCAGGGCAGGCAGTGCTTCCTAGGACTGGACTAGACAAAAAATGCTCAGTTAGGGCTTTAAAGAGTGTTATCATCCAAAGTGTATTGAGGCGGGGGAGAAGCTTCGGGCCTGGTGGGTTCTGGAGAGAGAAAGCAGTACCAGATTAGGCCTCTCTGGGCCGAGGTCACAGGTATAGGTCTGTGAGAGTTCAGCCAGTCAGACTAGAGCAGGACTGGCCCCTAGAACACACCTGTCAGGCTTAAAGGGCTTTTCTTTGTAATCCCAGTCCCTGATATTCTGGACTTGTTTGTTGGGAATGTCATGAGGGAACATGATGCTTAGCAGGTTGCAATCCTCAAGCCTGGCCTGCTCACATAATGCATGAATTGCTTTTCCCAGAACCATGCTATATTCTAGGTTCCAGGCATCATCCTGGCATGCTGGTGTGGCCACCCATGTGCATGTGCCCATGTGAGCTCTTTTCTGTGTTGGTACTTGAGCATGGGACGCTGTGCTTATAGGGTATTGATAAGTTCTTCCACCACCCTGACCTCAGGCTTGAAGGGTTGAACAAATACATTGAGATGATCACCCCAAGCCTGGCTTGTTCCCTAAAATACCAGACATCAGCTTGTCTGTTTTAATTCCTAAAGTATCTATCTTTCCTCCATGCCTGGTGGGCCTGTGGGCTTGTTTAGTTTAATGCAGAATTGAAAAAAAGAGCTGTCAGGAGGCAGCAAGAGGTATGTGACTGCTGGTGGCCTTGTCTGTTAGAGTTGTAGGGTTGTGTGCAACAGAAACTGACTATCTTAAGCAAGAAATTTGTTAGAAATGTGTCAGGAGAACATAGAATCAATGGGAATATTTGAGATTCAGGAGCCAGGGCTCCTTGGGCTATCTTACTGGGGCTCCCTCACCAAGCTCCAGGCAAATTTCCCCTATTTCTTTTGCCACCCTACTCAAGATTTAAAACACTGGGCAAGAAGGTCTTGTTGGGTCTTATGCCATGCCTTGACTTGTAACTCCATTAAGACCAGAAAACCAGGGTGCTGTTAGGAAAGGGGATGGACTCTGAGCATCAGAACAAGATAGCAATGAAAGGAAAAAAAGATCAACAACAACAACAACAAAACAAAACAACAAGCCAAAACCAAAACAAAGATGGTGTACATTACAATGACCTTGGGCAGGCCTCTGGTCCTTCGGCAGAGGCATTCTGTCCATGGGAAAGGGAAGAGATCACACTTAATGTCCTTCAAGGGATTCTTCATTTCTGATGGTTTGACCCATGACCAAAGGAGGCCGAAGCTTCTATAGTTAAGAAAGTGTTAAAAAAAAAAAAAAAAAAAGTCCAAGTGACAGAACAGAAACGCCTGTGTTTGTGGGGGCTCAGAGCCATCTGTTCTGAGCAGGAGGGAGGCAGAGATGAAACATTCTGAGTACAACTCATGAGGCAGGCCTGGGCTGGGGGATGCAGGGGCCCCAACAAATCCCAGCTTGGCAACATCAGGAGCAGAAGGGCGGAGCCCTTTTTTCCACCTGCAGGGTGGTGACCTGTGGAGAAGGTAATCAAAGGGTGGACACAAATAACATATGGAACCTAATGGAGGGTGGAGTCAATCAGGGAGAAAATGCCTTTTCCAGAGGGACCAGGAGAGGAATCTGGCTGCTTTCTGAGTCACTCAGAGCAACAGACACATGCGCATGATACAAATCAACACATACTTCCTGAGCACCTGCTAAATGCCATTTACTCATTCAATCAACAAACATTCTCTGAATACCTCCTCTGTACTGATCTGCAGAGATGAATCAGACAGGGTATGGGCTCTCCAGGCTTACAGTCTATTATGGGGTGGGTGTGTGCGGGGGTTGGGAGTGGACTCGTACAAAAATAATCAGCACAACATGTTTGGTGTGATGAAGTGCTACACAGGTTATTCAGGTAGCACAGAGGAGGAAATGACAATTGTTCAGGTGGCTCAGGGAGGGTTTCCTGGAGGAAGTCATGCCTGTGTTGGGTTTCTGAAGGGCAAGTGGAAGGAGGGAACTAGGTAGACAGCATAAGCAAAGCGTGACTGAAGAGCCTGGGGTGAGGGTGGCGCCCATGTGACGCTCTCCGTGGTACTGAACCATAATTGCATTAATAGGACAAGGGTTTTGTGTTGAGGGGAGAGCAGGAAATGTGAGGTCTATCTAGAAGGTATCCAGCCATGTAATAAGAAAAATAGAAACATTTATTGAAGAAGATACAAGATACAAGAAACATTGTACATAGGACAATGACTCCCTAGTTCCCTTCAAAGTAGACACCTAGGGATTTCACACAGTTGTCTCAGTTGCCCTCAGCTGCCTCATCATATTTTCCTGAATCTCATTGATGGTCTGAAATCTCTTTCTTTTCAAAGGTGATTTTAATTTTGGGAACAGGCAGAAGTCGCTGGACACCAAATCTGGGCTGTAGGAGGGCTGAGTCACCTGGGTGATTTGATGTTTCACACACACAAAAAAACTGCACAAGACATGATGCATGAGTGGGCACATTGTCATGATGAAGCTGCCAATCATTAGTTGCCCATAACTGTGACCTTTTGAGTCATCTGAATAGTTTCTGAGGAGGAATATTCAAGCTTAACACAAAATTTGATGTAGATTCCTTGCTGTACTCGTTCAGTCATTTTTAATGTAAGGGCCACACAGTACACATGCTCACTCAGCAGCATCGACTACCCCCACTGACTAGTACAGTGAAGTTCTCATTGTTCATTCATGTGCATTCCAGTCCACTTGCCTGATTTGCCAGGTTACATTGATGTTTCACAAACCATTCTCATTATACAAACAATGGCTGGACTTTTTCTAGACAGACCTTGTATGCCCAAGTGTCCCCAATTTCTGCACTCCTTTAGGTTCCAGGAAGTATAATAACTGAATGAATTTAGGGAGCTTAGTTTTCATTGTCGTGGAATGTAATTTTGAGGCTAGAGATTGGCATGGGCCATAAAGAGTTATGAAGAGTCTCGGAGATCCTGTTAAGGCACTTAGATAATTTTAATCCTACAGGCAGTAAGGAGCCATGAAAAGGCTTTGTACAAGGTAGTGATGGGGTCATATGTGTGATTTAGAAAATTGCTGGCAAGAAATATGGAGAAAAGGCTGAAGGAGGATGTTGGGGCAGGTGGTGTTGAGCTTTAAAAAGGTCTGAGTGAGGCTGAGAGGTTTGTAGTAAGCCTGTGAGCAGTATGGACATTAGGAGATATTAAAGAAAAAAATAGACAGGACCTAGATGAAAGAGTTGAGGGAGAAGAAGTACTCCCAAATGGCTCCCAGGCTTCCTGCTTGGTGACAATGTGGATGATGATGATGCTGTTTGTCAAGATATAAATGATTCTGGGGTGGGAGAGGTTTAGGGGAAAGATGAGGAGTTCAACTTTGGATATGCTGAGTTCAAGGTGCTAGGGGAGAATGTGCAGAAGACTGCATAAGGGCCTAGTACTTGAAGATGAGGGCACTTCCAGAGATGGAAATTGGTGTGTCATGGATGCAGGATGATTGCTGAGAGCCCATGACTTGGTTAGAGGCTGTCAAGGGAGGGTGTGCAAGTGAGAAAGGAAGAGACTGAGGCCCGAGCACTGGAAATGCTCTCATGTAAGAGGATGGGTAGAGACAAGGTGGACTGAACTCCCAGTTATCAGCCTTGGGGAGTTGGTGTTTTTCAGACTGTGTTCTGCAAAGCTCTAGTCATCTTACAGGATGCTCTGTGGTCTAGTACACATGGGTACATGGCAAGCATATGTTCCCCTGGGAGACCTAGTGTACACCCTCAGATTAAAGGCTCTGAAAAGTCTCTCAGTAAGGAAATCTACTTCTCTTTATTTACCCCACCATTTCCCAAATATACTTGCCCTTGGAATACTGTCCACTATTGTTCTGTGTCCCATTTGTTTTGAAGTTATCATCTATATGTAATGAATGACTATCAGGAGGTCCTTTAGTCACCATTGAACTCACATAATGCCAATGAGAAAACTGTGGCTTAAAGAAGCTAAGTGCAGCATCCTGGGGCAACAGATGAAACACTGGATTGGGGGGTAGATACACATCATCTTAATGCAAGCCCCATCATAACTAGCTATGTGATCTTGGGCAGATTATTTCTTTTCCCTGGGACTTATTTTCTTCCTTGATGATATGGAGATAAGAACCTTAGATGTCCTATGACCAGTGATTCCATGAGACTGCCAGAGGCTCTCAGACAGCCATTGTAACTTGCCCAGGACCACACAGCCAGAAAGGCCTGTGGCTGAAAAGATGAGGAATTTGAATTAGTGGTCAGAGCCCTTAAGGCTGGGCTTAGAGTCACTGTTGTACCTCCGTCACAACTGGACCACAGTCTCACAGCCATAAGCTGCTCTTGCTGGCACCATCACACATGAGAGTCCTTGCCAGGGCCCAGTCCCAACCCCATGATGCTCTTGGATCTGCCTTTACCTTCTAGTCACCTGTTATCTTGGGTCACCCATTGGAACTTCTGTCTGGTGCTGCAGCCTTGAGCTCAGCAAGCTGGAAAGAGGCTGCAGGGCAACTTTCAGAATGAACTCTGCTTTTTAAACCCTCCATCACAGTCATTCATACTCAACACACCAAAGCATATTTTTAGTTACTTCGCAGAATTTAAAATATACCTCAAGGGTACCCCAAACCACCAGCTTGGGGATTAACTCTGCTCACAAAAGACAGTAGGTTGTGTGTGTGTGTGTGTGTGAGGGGTGCCTTATGCTGTGTCACCCGTTTGCTATGTCGTGACTCACTGTAGCTGACACTTGTGAGATGCACCTGCCTGTGAACTTCAGGTCCAGAGGAACCTGCAGTAGGACTGAGCTTCCAACCCAGGGGTATCAGAGCCCTGCGTCAGCACAAACCCTGCCACTGACTAGCCGCATGTCCATGACCAGGTCATTTCTGGGCCCTGAGACCTGTCTGTGAAACACAGGGGATAATTCATGTTTCCCAGGTTCTGTCTAGTTCTACACTATTTTGTCCTCAGCACTTGGTATAGGATTTTAATTTCAGTCAAAGCCTCAGCGGGATGAGTAAGGGAGGGTGGGGGGTACAGAGAGCTACAGCACCTCTGAGGTGGATGAGGGTGGTGATTGTGGCCCTGAACACGGAAACTACCCAACCACTCTCCGTGGGAGACAGGACTCCTCCCTTAACTGATCACTCCCTGACTTTCAGATTATCTGAATCTTACCCTCCTGTCTACCCCAGAGAGAAGGATTGAGACCCAGAGAGAGAAACAGACCTAGAGAGAGTTAGGGCTCTATTCCAGGGTCATGCCTCCCTCCCAGGCAAAGCTAGACAAGGACAAAGCCTCTTGTATTCCATTCAGGCCTTTGTCCCTTACCTAGTGCACAGCTGGAAGTCTGACGCTTAGGGATGCCACACCCTCAGGAGAGTTGGCCCCTTCTTAACGCCCTGTTTCTAGTGGGCCCCAATCGGAGCCTTGGCTCTCCCTGTCAGAGGCTGCTTCTCTATGAGACAGGGGTAGGGTTTCAGAGCACACACAAGAATGGGTCCAGGGGAGGCTCCAGGGGGAGCTGATCTGGGTTTCCCTGGGGAGGTTGCCAACATACCCTTCTGTTCCTGTTGGAGTCCTGGGCCCGGGACTCCCCTGGTCACGTTTCTTGGCTCTAACACAACACTCCCTTAACTAATTAATAAACCAGGGCGGGTGAGCAGCTGCTGGAGCAACCACGAGTTTTTCTGCGGGAGCCCGGGACTTAATTGAGACCCTCTCTCCACCATGTGCATTTGCCTTGAGCTCGAGCCTTCAGCTGTCTCTCAGAGTCTCCGCCAAGAGCACACTCTCCTGTTAGGGAGTGGGGAAGGAGGACATTGAGTGGGTACTGGGGAGTCAGGCTTCCCGCACCCTGTTCCTAGCTCTGTAGCTCCCACAAACCCCCTTCCGAGTCCTAGCCCGCCTCTGTGGCCCAGCGGCTCCGGCGTGACTGCGCCCCCGTCTGGCCGAAGGGACTATGCGGCTTGCCCCCCCAACCCGCCCCCCGGGGCAGCACGTGCGGGGCGGGGTTGTGGCACCAGCCTGGAGCTGATTGGGCGCAATCTGGTGGGCGGAGCTAGACCACAGCTGTCAGAGACGCCGCTGCAGTGGCGACGGCTCACAGTGCAGAACCTTAGCAGCGCGGCACCCGGAGCTGGAGCTCTGGAGCCGACTGGGCCGGGTCGGGATGGTGCAGCGGCGGCTTCGCGGAGCACACACGCATTGAGTTGGCCCAAGCCGGGCCGCGCGCCCCCCGCGCCCCCCGCCGCCGCGATCCCGGCCGGCATGATGTGCCTGGAATGCGCCTCAGTGGCGGCGGGCGGCGCGGAGGAGGAGGAGGCGGACGCGGAGCGGCGCCGGCGCCGGGGGGCGCAGCTAGGGGCTAGCGGAGCTGTTTGCTGCGGAGCTCGGGCAGCGGGCGCCGCTGGAGTCGCGGCCGCCGACGATGAGGTGCAGACGCTGTCGGGCAGCGTGAGACGGGCCCCGTCGGGACCTCCAAGCACCCCCAGCACCCCTACTTGCGCAGCCGCTGCCAAGGGCCCGGGCACACAGCAGCCCAAACCCGCCAGCTTGGGCCGCAGACGCGGGGCAGCTGCCGCCATCCTCAGCTTGGGCAACGTGCTCAACTACCTGGACAGGTACACCGTAGTAGGTGAGCTGGTGCCCTACCCAGCCCGAGAGCCATGACCCCCCGCCTCGAGGTACCCTGGGGAATCTTTGGTCTCAGACCCTCTCTATCCAAGCCTTACGAGGGTACCCTAAAGGGCCCTCCGCTCAGGCACAGTTGGGAAAGTGGTCCCTGTGATACACGGATCTAATTCAGGGACTGCGCTCCACCCGGGGCCAGGGATTGGGGGAGTCCCTACCCCTGGAATAACCCACGCGTCTCACCAGCCCTTGTCCCATCCGTTGTCCTCTTTTCTGAGCGTCTCCTCTACGTCTCTCTGCCTTCTCGCCTCTGCGCCCCCTTCCGCCCCCGCCTCAGATTTTCGGGCCTCTCCTCCCCTTCCCCCAGCCCAGGCAGTCTGTAGGTCTGTAGTCCGTCAGTTCCTTCCTTCCTCCATTGCCTCTACTCCCCTGCGTCTCTGTGGCGAGTGCGCGCGCCCTTTGCGGGTGTGCGCGAGGGGAGACCAAGTATGTGAGAGGGGGTGGCGCGGCTGTGTGTGTGAGCGGGGGAGCGCGTGGCTGACAAAGGCTCTGGGGCTGCGGGGAGCGGAGGGAGGGGCGGGGCGGGTCCGTGGCGCCTGGGGACCCAGGATGCGGTTTGCAGCTGGCCCTGGCCAGAGGCCTGTAGACGCTTCCCCCTGCTCTATGGCGCTTGGAGCCTGGGGTAGGACGCAGGCCACTAAGGCTCAATAGAGAAGGGTTGCCTCGTCCTCTGTGAGCATCTCTAGGAACTAGCCTTTGGGATGGGATGGGGATCCATAGAACAACCTGGTTCTAATCCCAGGTTTGTCCCTCCAGCGCTTTTTGTGTGACCTTGGGCCAGTCTCAGCTTGTGTTTAGGTCAGTTTCCCTGTTTGTGAGGGGGTTGATCCCTGGGCCCTCTGGGGATGGCATTCCAGTCTGCTTTCTCCCCTCCCCTAGTTCTCAGGATCTGTTGGTTGAGGCAAGTTGCATTTCAGGTTGCATTTCCCTAGACTGACCTGCCCTTAGATGGGAATGGTGCAGTTTTGAGAGAAAAGGACTCGGGCAGACTGGTATAGGTGGGGGCTCCTTGCTGGAGGAGAGCTGTGGCAGTATGCCTGGCATGGTGACCCAGAATTTGCCTAACCACAGCTCGCTTAGTAAAATCTGGAATTACCCAAAAAAATAATAATAAATAAAATAAAATAAAATAAAAGAGTGGAAGGAATTTTATTTTGGGTGGACTTCAAAGAGAACTTAGTGGTAATACAGAGCAGAGCCATGTCATAAAACAAATGCTACCTGGGTCCCTTTCTCTGGGTCTTGGTCACCTCCTCTGTTGATTGGGGTTTTGTGTCAAGTGGAAGACTTTTAATGGGAGAGCAATCTTTCCCCTTCTCCCCCTCCAGCTTTAAAAACCTTTGGCTGTCTTCATTCCTCTACTGAAGGTTGGAAGTGGGTACTGGTGGTGCCGGCTTCTGGGGTGGGCTCTCCTCAAGAGGCTTGTACTTCGGCCTGGTAAGCAGGAATATCCAGTACAGCCCAAGTGTTCCTGCCTGGGACCTGGGATGTTAAGTGCCACCTTAAGGTGGTGAGAAGTCAGAGAACATCGGGGCCCTGTAGCCAGTGCAAAATAGACTTCTGTATATAGTATATGGGGACACAGAGGCCCCTGTACAACTCTTGTCCAAGACGGTGTGGAGAGTACACAACAAGATGGCATTAGATCTGCCAGTGAAACTTACCTAAGAAAGGCTTTCCACCCCTTCTCAGCTGGGCAACGAATGGCCCTGCTTCTGGCACCGTAGCACTTTCCAACGTGTTTATTTCTGGCCCCAGACCACCCCTTCTGATATTCTTCAGGAAGCTGACTCTACCAGGGAGGGAGTGTGGGAGCATGGAGGTCTGGTGCTTATCTGCCCCCACCCCGACCTGTGTCCCAGAGTCAGAATATCAGAATGGGGAAAGCAGATAGGACATTTCTGGTGAATTGGTAAGGGGGATGGGGATCCGTAGCTGAGAGGGGCCTGGGCAGTAGGGAGGAAGGCCCGGAAAACCCTGTGCAAACAGCAGTCTGAGCTGTGCATCCCTCCCTTTCCCAGCCAGAGCCAGGGTTCATGCACCACCCCACCTCCAACACACAACATACACAGATTTCCTCTCCGGATAAGCCTGGCTCCCTCTCCCTCTCTTTATGGCAGATTTCCCCCACATTCCCCTGGCTCCCAGTTTAGTTTTTAGGAAGATATGCTGTCTCTTTGGCAACTACAGTGGCTTGATGGTCTTTGGGTATGGCAGGGGAAAGCTCAGTCCAGGCCCAAGTCCACCTGTTGCTGGCTGTCCCAGCTGAGAGAGAATGAAGGATGCTGACACTCCATGGCTCAATCACTTTTGAGATTCTCACCCCCGAGACCCTCACACTGTGGTCCTGGCTTCCTCCTCATAAAAGGGAATTCCCACTCTCTTCCTTTAAATCTGTCCTATGAATTTCTGTCTTCATGGTATGGATCAGCTCTGTCCGAAAGGAATATATGCAAGCCCCATATCTAATTAAAACTTTTCTAGTAGCCCCATTAAAAAGGTAAAAAGAAAAACAAAAACAAAAACAAAAAGGTAAAAAGAGATAAGTGGAATGAATTAAAATATATTATTCAACTCGATATACCCAATGTATTTTAACATGTAATCAATATGAAAGTTATGAATGAGATATTTTGCCTTCTTTTTCACACTGAGTTCTGACATTGTGTGTTTGGCATTTATAGCACATGCCAGTTGAGACAAGTTGCATTTCAGGTGCTCACCAGACACAGTAGCTGAGGTCACTCAGTGGACAGTGTAGCCCTAGAGTCTTTGATGCCCGAGTTTGGATCCAGGCTCTTCAGCTACTGGCTGTGTAATCTCGAGGATGTCCCCTGAGCCTTCTGGATGATCATCTCCTTTCCACCTCTCAAGTTGTGTGGAGCAAATGGGCATGTCTCTTAGGTATCTGGGACAAGGCCAGACTCTTAGGAGAGCTTCACAAATGTCAGCTCCCTTCTCTTTCATGCCTCTGTTCAAACTGTGCCCCAGACATGATGCTCTTCCCATTTTTCTCTGTTTTGGACAGTCTTTTTGAGGACACCTTTTCAAACCCCTCCCTTCTCCACCAGGGCTGGCTGGTCTCCATCCTGGGAACAACAGTAGCTTCTGCCTCTGCCCTAGCATTCCCAGCACCACCCAGTGATCCAGCTAATTATGGCCTCACCTCCCCGCTATGAGAACCCCCCATGGGCAGCAGGCCTTGGAAGCAGGGGAGGAGGGCCAGGCTCCCACTCTTGCTTTCCTTCCTGAGCATTGGTTGCTTCAGTTGCCTGAAACTGAGGTAGCCCAGAAACCAACTTCCCTCCGCCTCCTTGTGCAGAAGGAGATGCTGATGCCTGGAGAATGCAGGCACTTATTCCAAGGTCTCACGGCAGGGAAGGGCAGAACCAGAACCAGAACCCCCCAGGGCAGTGTTCTCTTGGTGGAGGAGGAGACATGCCCCTGGCTTCTGGCCTAGAAAGTCAGAGACTCTGCTGGCCAGACTGTGGGCCGATGAATTTTAAGCTCAGTTTAACAGGCAGTTCAAGCTCCCCTAGGGCATGTGGCTTCTGCTCCCATGGCCCCTACCGACCTGGCAGCCACCCACTCTTCATTCTGAGTCCATCTATGGCTGTCAGATTAGGAGAAGGAGGGAGCCCCTCAGGTGAAGGTCCTGGGTCCCCTCTTCCCAGCTGTGCTTCTTGGTGCCAGAGTTCCCTCTATCCCTGGGCTCCCATTCTTCCACCTGCAAAATGGAAGCAGAGCTGAGGGTGTAGGTGGCAGTCTTCAGCTTCTGGAACCAGTCCCCAAAAGATGGGGCTGGTACTGGCCCTGTTCATGGCTGGAGAATGACTGTTTGAGCACTGGGATCCTTCCCCAACTTATCTGGGGTACCTGTCCCTTCCTTTTCTTTCCCTTTTATCTAGCCCATGGCAGAGTGGCACTTGAAACTATGTGGGGCGAGGGCTGGTGAGGAGAGGCAGAACCCTGCCCTGGGGGAGTCCTTTTCTGCCAAAGAAGCTGAGACCGGTATCCATGGCAACCGCTCACTAACACAAACCCAGAAGGATAACTGAGCATAGGGACAGAGACAAGAATACAAGCCTGGCAGGAACTGAGGGCTTCCCCAAACACCTGAGCTGGGTGCAGGAGGGGCTCCCAGGCTGGGGGTTAGACTCTTTTTTGTCTGCGTATCTGTCTGGTTGAGTCTGTGCAGAGCTGACAGATGGGGAAATGGCAGTCCAGGGTCTTTTACAGGGTCACCTGCATGGGTAGAGGCCAAGTCAAGCCTCACCTGTGTGGCTGTCTTAGTGGATAAGGATAGTCAATGCCACCTCCATCCCGTCCCCTTGGGTGGCCCTGCCCTGGCCTCTGCCACATCATTACTACCAAAAGTCTTCAGGGCAAAGTGTCCCAGATTGCATTCCAAAGCACCTGTCTGGCAAGTCAGCACCCAGGTGGACTGCAGGCCAGCCTGGAATGCCAGCACCCTGATGACTAACTGCCAGCTGCCATATTCTGGATCCTTCTTCCTTCTCAGGCATCTTGCGGTTGGTTCCACCAGCCCTTCGGCCTGTGCTGTTGATCTTGAAACATTATTGGGCTAGGATCCAGGGCCATTTAATGGCCCAGCCTGTGCCTTAGTTTTCTATTTTGTGAGTGGAGCAGGAAGGCTACAAGGCTGTAGGTTACAGCCTGATCTGAGAGTAAGGCTGCCAGAGTCAGAGCTGCTAGAGACAGGTAGGAGCAACATGTCCCTTCCCCAGAAAGGAAGGGGCTTTTGTTTCTGCTGGAGTGTGGGCTCCTGAACTCTTGAGAGTAGAAAGGGGGTAAGAGGAGGGAGGGAGGAAAAAGGGACACTGGCTTGATCCCCAGGCTCCTGGGGCCGGGCTCCCAGTTGGGCTCCAAATGTCTTTTGGACTGAGCTGCTGGCTTTGCCTGACTTGCTGTGTGACCTGATGCAGATCTGGACCCTCTCTGAGCTCTGAATCCACAAAAGATTTTTTGCTCCTCTCTTTTCGTGGTCAGGGTCTTGCTCCCAAGGGTAGCATGGGGCACTTGGTTTCAGGAACTCTTGTCCACTAGCCTCTAGCTCTGCCTGCACCCCTACCCCCTAAGGATAACCAGATCTGTTCCCCAAGTACTGCAGCAGCCAACCTGTTTCTCTGGGTGGGTCTCTCTGGTGTCTCTGCCCTCCGTTCAGGAAATCTTCCCCAACGCCCTGGGCTGAGCCTGGCCCCCAACTCCTGCTTCTCAGCTGCACTCTATCCCATATCCATCACAACACCCACCTTCTCAGAGCATCAATATCTCTCAATATTTGGGGGGAGGGGTGCGGCTGGCACAGGCTTGGCCCTTGTTGATTGACTTGAGCAGCAGAGTTGGATGGACCCAGACCTGCCTGGCCCCTGAAACCCATCCTTCTGAACTGAGATGTTTGGACACCCCTAGATAAGGACCAGACCTCTACTTCCGAGACCAGGGCCTCTCTCAAGGTGACTGCACTACCCTTCTGTTCTGACCAGGTCACACAGTGAACTGTGAGACCTCACACCCCTGGGAAGGAACTTGGGGAAGTGGTCAGCATGGTCCCTGGCTGCCCAACTCTCAGCCCTGACAGCGAGGCCCCTTCGCCCACATGTTGGGTAGAATGGCTTCCGCACATTCACAGGGGTACTGTGGTGTTTTGCTCAGTCTCTTGTGCAGAAAGGGCACTAGAGGTGGCGGGCTGGTCCCTGGTCACACAGTGAGGCTCTCTGCTCCCGGCCTGCCCTCTCCTGGTAGTTGAGAGGTTGGTGAAAGGAGTCCTGGGGGAGATGGAGCAGGGGATAGAAGTTATATTAGAGCAAGAAATTAGCAGGAACGGTGCACTTATTAGAGCTTGGAGGCTAGGCTGAGTCCCGGCTTCCTCCTTCCCCTCCGTCCTCTACCATCATGGAGACCTTGCTGGGGTTTCTGTCCAACTTGGTAGCTCCATGAGGGCCTTGTGGGCCTTTCACTGTCAATGACAGACTGCCCAGTGGGTTGTCGGGAGGCAAGGAGCATGATTAGACTTTGTAAACTGTAAATGGCTGTGCCTGGGAAGGGTGGTATTACTTGGTCACACACTGTTTCTAGTACCTGTGGGAGGGCTGTGGATGTGGATATTGAGAAGGGGCTGGTTGCAACCTCCTTTCTGGGTTTTGTTGGGGTGAGGCCAGGCCTGGAGCTTGGAGGCCAGCTCAGCCTTGCTCCTATCTCTTTAGCCTTTGTCCCCTTCACCTTCTGAATCTCAATTTTCCACCCCGAAAGTGGAAGCTGAAGTCACTGGTCCCCTTGGCCACTAAAGCAGTGCACCAGGAGAATCTGGGAGTTTGTGGACTGGAGCTGTGCCATTTTGGGGTCTCTTATCTCTCTCCCCACACCTCCGCTTGTCTTTTGTTTGTGGTCACACAGGCCACGCCCTCTGAGGATCATGAGGAGGGTGGTGGCCACCTTGTTTTCAGTCCGGTGGCCTTGGGAGCCCATGAGGTAGGACAGGGCCAGGGGCGCTGAGCTGGGAAAGGAGTGGCTGTGCAAAGCCCCCAAATTGCTAAGGCCGAGCCTGGTTCCAGGAAAGCTGGCCTCAAATGATAGACTAGAACCGCAGGACAGAGGCCAGGCTGCCTGTCCTCGCCCACTCTGGGCATAGAGACTTGGTGGGGAGGAGGGAGGAGGGAGGGCTCTCTGAGCTCTGGGGGTGGTTCATCTCTGGGGGTGGCAGGCAGGGCTCATGGTAGGGAGAGTTGTTATGGTCCCCAGCTGGAGTTCTCCTTAGAGGGACAAGTTTGGTGTCTGGATCTTCTAGGGAGGGTGTAGGGACTCTCTGAGGGGCTGAGGATCTAGGGCTGGGGGCCTCATACTAGTAGTTCCCAGAGATGACCACTAGGCTGTCCTGACATTAATGACCCAGGTTTGTCGGGCAGCATGGGTGTAGGAAGGTCAGTGTAGGTAGAATGGACCTAGCAGGAATGTAGGGGCATCCTGGGCCACTCTCATGGCTGACCTGAGGTTCAGAGTAGGGGCTAGACGCTGCTGGGGGTTGCTCAGCTTGTCCATGGTGGCTGAGGACAGGCTTTTGTCCTGGGGAAGCTCTGGGGCAGGTAGAAGTGTGTGTGCTTGAGAGCCTGGGACACTGGCTCAGGGACTGCGTTGGCCAGTGCCCCCTTAGGCAAAGGAAGGGGGGTGTTGTCAATGGGGACAGGCTGTGGTTTCCCAGCTTTAGCCATTCTGAGCCAAGTCAGCAGAGCCAGACCCTCAGGCTGCTGTAATTACCGGGGTGGGAGCTGTGGCCCAGTATTGAGCAGGGGTGAGATTTCAGAGTACGCCAGCCCTGAGGCCCCCACAGGGGCACCAGGGTCCCTCCTAGAGGGAACAACCAACAGCAGCCATGACCGATGGCCCTGTCTCTCTATTTTGGAGAAAAGATCCCTGAGGTGGGAGCTCCCCTTGTTCTTTACCTGACTAGGGTTCCTGCCCCATGAGCTAATGATCTATAATTACCATTTATTGACTACCCACTATGTGCCAGGCATCATTCCAAGCACTTTACATGGATCAGCCTATTTAAATATCACAACAATCACAGAAAGAAGATCTTAAAACTAAGCCATATTACAGAAGAGGAAACTGGCACAGGTAGGTTAACTGTCTTGCGTAGGGCTACACAACAGGGAAGGCAGAGAAGCCAGGATGTGAGTTGAGATGGTCAGGATCCAAAGTCCATGTTCTTGGGAATTCAGCTAAGGTGCCTGCTGCTCTGAGAAAAGCAGAGTGAATGTGGGGTGATGATGATCATTCTTGGGGGAGTGAGCTTTCATAGCAGGTGTCCTGCCCTGGCTGGCGAGCCAAGAAGAGACCTTAGGATTACAATGTCCCTACTGTGCATATGAGGCCAGTCTTGGCTGGGGCCTCCTGAGGTCCTTGTAGGTTTTCTTGTGCGTCTTGGCCTTTTTGAGGATTCTGTGACATCAGCAGATGGGGGTTGAGACCTGGCTCCTCCGGAGGGACCGGCAGTGATGGGGGTTCACCATGAGTATCTGTGACCAGCCAGCTGGGTGAGTCAGGCTAGATTCCAGCCAGCTCTAGGGTTGCCCTGGAGGTTCCAGGCACTCATCAACAAGAGCCACAGAGCAGGGTTTGGGTGGGGGCGGAGCATACTGGCAGATGTGATCTTGGATCTGGGCTTTGGATGAGGTGGATTGGGACACCCCAGGAAGAGGTCATGGCTGTAGTCAAGGCTTGGAGGTCCATAGGCTGTGATGTGCAATTCATGGTGGCCTCAGATCAGCCAGGCCAGTGGTTTCCCCTCACCTGAGTTGTGTGTTAGTAGATCCCTACATCTCGCCTCTCGATAGGGTGATTGTGTAGATGTGGGTCATGAAGGCCTCAAACGCTAGAAGAAATCTGGCCTTCATTGGGTGCCAATGGGGAGCCACTGGACATTATTGGGTAGCCGTGCAAGTGAGCTAATGTAGGTAACACTCTTAGAACAATGTCTGACTCATAATAAACATTAATACATGTTAATATCCAGATTATTGTTATTATTATTAGTAGTAGTAGTATTGAACTGGCGGTCTGGGCCTGTGGATTTCGAAGAACACATGGGGAACTCTAAGCACTGGACCATTGCATTAGCTCCTTGAGTCCAGACACTGCTTGTGGTCTCTGAAGCCCAGCCCAGAACTTAATACATGGATACGTGCTTGTGAGATCAGGCCGTAGGAGGGATGGTACATGGGCCAGGAGAGGCTGGAAGCAGGGAGCCTGGAGAGGAAGCCAGGAGGTGATGGAGGGAATCGTTAGGCCCATTCATGGGCCTGTGGGAGGCGAAGGTGTGTCAGAGCTGACTCACAGCTGTCTGGCCTAGGTTATGCTATGGTGCCACTCAGGGAATGGGGACCAGGTGGTGGAGCAGTGGACTCAAAATCCAGGGGGCTGGGGCCTTGAGGGCTGAAACAGTCTGTTGGATTAAGCCACCAAGTAGATGGTTGGTTTCAGACAGTGATGGAGGTGAGGACATCAACCTGGGCAGGGGGGAGAATTCTTGTAAGAACTTGAGCTGTGAAGGGGAAAAGTGGTTGGCAGAGGGGACAAGTCAGGATGGCTTTCACCACCAGGATGAGAGAGATATGAACACTTTTGTAGGCTGATTGATGTGCAGGAGACAGAAGTGAGGGGGTGGCCCTGGCTGGTAGCATAGTGGATAAGGCACCGGCCTGCGAACCCAAAGGTTTGTGGTTTGATCCCCAGCCAGGGCAACATAACCAGGTTGCAAGCCAGGTCTCCAGCCAGGTCTGTAGCTGGAGGCAGGTGAAAGGCAACCACACATTGATGTCTCTCTCCCTCTCTGCCTCTTTCCCTTCCCCTCTCTAAAAATAATAAATAAAATATTTAAAAAAAGGATTTAAATGTTATCAGATATTTAAAAAAAAAAAGAAGAAGAAGAAGAAGAAGGAGAAGTGAGGGGGATGCTCAAGCCAGGGCCAGGCCCAGGGCTAGATCCCTGGAAGGCAGGCGGGGCCAT
>PVIW01016173.1:0-17469 GCA_004026585.1 Noctilio leporinus | reverse complement strand
CTTTTTTTTTTTTTTTTTTTTAATATGGAATGCTTCACGAATTTGCGTGTCATCCTTGTGCAGGGGCCATGCTAATCTTCTCTGTATCGTTCCAATTTTAGTATATGTGCTGCCGAAGCGAGCACCATAACTATTTTTGACTCTTCTATTGTGGGACTCTATAAAGGCAATGAGGGGCTCAGCTAAGCCCATTTTTCAACCATTCCCTAACAAAGGTAACAGGTATGTGAATAAAGAGAGCTCAACTGCAAGATGGATACATTCCCAGTTGCCAGACACTGCCACATGCAGCAAAAGAATCACACCATTGAGCCCTAAATTTTGGGACAGTCTGTTATCTAGTATGAAATAATTAGAATAAGAAGTGGCATTAGGTTATTAAACAAATCAATATATAGTTACTAGTTGTGACAATTGCTATGGAGGCTGAGACAGGATGCTATGAAAAATAACAGTGCAGCTAGGAATGGCATCCTAAACTGCAAGGGAGAAATTCTTGAGAAACCTGGACTATGTTGGGCCTAAAGAAGATTACAATGCCTTTGTGAGCTCTAGAATCATTTTTTCTTCCCTTTCTGTGCTAAACTTCACATGCTTTCCTTGCAGGCGATCTACTCTATCCAGAATCAGTGTCTCATAACACTTTCTTTTTTACCATGTATGAAACATTTTTATTTAAAAAATGTTTCTGGTTCTTCACAATCAGCTTATCAGGTAAATAAACTATTATCTCAATTTTAAATGACCTGCCAAAGGTCAATGGGCCAAGAATTCAGACTCAAACGCTAACCAACATCTTCTGAATGAAAAAAAAAAACAAAAACCACACCCTTTTAATGACAACCTTTTTTAAAAAACCTATTCAATTTTATGACATTTAAGTCTATACCTTATATAAAACCCTTACTTTGAACTTCCTTCTATAACAGATAATAGATAACTTAAGTAATCATTTAAAGTTTTCTCTTTTGGATATTAAATTTCAAACCTCATAAAACTTTTTCTATCTTCTTGACATTACAACATTTTTTCCTTCTTTTAATCTTAGAGCTTACACTGTATAGCACATATTTGAAACTAAATAAGAAATTATTTTATATTATAATTTTAAACTTATCTAGGTAAAATATACATAAAGTATAATAGGTTTAGTGCACAGCTTAATTACTTGTTACCCTCAGATAAAAATGAATGTTCTCAGCATCACAGAGGGCTCATATTCTCTCCATTAAAAGCCACCCCAGGAAATTACCCAGGAGAAATTGCTATTACAAATTTTTAGAACATTAATTTTGCCTGATCTTGAATTTCAGGTAAATAGAATCATACAGTAAGCACTTTTTGTGTCTGGGTTTTGTTTTTTTTTTTTTTTTCTCATTACATCTGTAGGAATCATTCTTATATATAGAAGTAATTCATTTCTTTTTATGCTGTGTAGTGATTGACTATTTGAATGTACCACAGTTTATTTAATTATTTTGCCATTGTTCAGTATTGAGTTACCTTCAGTTCTTATCTATTATGAATAAAGCTGCCCAGAGTACAGCTCATGTGTACAGGGTGCACATGATAAATTGGCAAAGTTTTAGTAACATAAACAACACATTACAAGTGCTATATTTTGAAATAAATTTATTCTTATATGTAAATACATAAATGTAGTCATTGTTTTTTTTTAATTGTTTAAAAAAGTCTCCATTTGCTGCAATAATTGACTTAACTCAACTTCGGAATCTTGAGTACACTTGAATTAATTTCTTTATCCATGGGCATCATCATGTTTTTAATCTTAGCTTTAACAGCCAGCCTCTTTATTGGAATAAGGTTGTTTATTAACTTCTCTCTCACAAATACTGCATACATAATAACCTAAAGGATTTGCATCTGGTTAAGTAGGCAGCCAGCTTTCCTTTGACCAGAACTTAGGAACATTGACACTGAGAAATTCTTGCACTTTTTTGGCATTATTTTTTGGCTGGTGCACCATCTTGTTAGAAGAGAAAATGACATCCATTTGCAACATGGTTCATTCATGGTACAACTGCTTCTCTCAAAATGTCAAGGTAAACATCAGCAGTCATCTTCAAGCCCTGTGGGGGAAAATGCAAGGTCATGCTATCTCTCCTTCTTTGCTGACACCTAACACCATCACTGTAGCAGGAAATTTCATTTTCATGACAACTGGGACTTCATTAAGATTCTCACAGAGCCACCTGTTGTATCTTCTATTGACTATTTGGTCCTGCTGAAAAGTTTTTGCATTGGAGAAGAAAATCAGAGGGTTTTTTCCTTTGGGATTTTTCAATTTTGTTTGCAGTTTCCTTGCTTTTTCAAAGCACCTTTCCTTTGTCTGCTGTGTCATAAACTGGCCTCTTCTAAGAACATATGATCTATATCTGATATCTTCACCAATAATCTTACGAACTGTTGCATCTGACATCTGCAGGTCTCTTGCTATGGAGCACATTGACTTTCCTGAATTTTTATGGATGATTTCCTGGATTCTGTGTATAATATCTGGACTTCTGTGATCCTTGTATACCTTATGCATTTTCTTGTTGGTGTAGCAACATCAGGATCAGCATTATACACCTTCTTCACGTTTTAAACTGTACATAAACGGGTGTTATTGAAGTCCACAATTTCCTTAGCAGTTCACACTTGCACACAGTCCAGAAATTATGGTTGCTCTAACATCGTAGTCCTTAGACATGACAGTTGCTCTCAGAATTTAATACTTTATATCTGAAACAGTGATGTTAAATGATAACCTTAGAAACATAGTTTTTCAAAATTATTAAGAAGCACGTGATATAAGGAGATGCAACATTGTTGCCAATTTATTGTGCACCCTGTATATGTCTGTGAATGGACAAGTCCATCATTTCTTGTAGTGAAATTTATGGAAAACGCACAGGTGTACGTTTTCTGGTTTTTAAGTAATTTCTTCCTGTGCCTTTACTTATTTTTTAAAACATTTATTTCCAATTCGATAACAGTTTGTAACACTCTTTTATGGTCAAACAGAAAGGCTATGTCAATTCCATTTCCTCTTGGAAACATTCCTCTTGTACTACTGTAGACTTACTGCTTTTTAAGCAGGAGGCACCATTAAGTTTGTCTTCACCTTTCTCCTTCTTTGTTAGGTTCTATATTATTGGATTACACATCTTCCTTTTGCTATATTTAACTTCCTGTTTGGTGGAACAATTCCTCAAAAGCTTCCTGAGAACGGGACATGGAAAGTAATTTTTTTTTTTTTTTTTTTTGAGAGTTTGCAAGGCTAAAAATGTCCACTCATACTTCATTGGTAGTTTGGCTTGGACCAGAAATCCAGTGTGTAAATTACTTTCCTTTATAGAAATTATTATGGCATCCCTTCACTGTTCTCCAGCTTTCAATGTTGCTGTTGAGAAAAGAGATTTCTACTTCATTTTGAAGTTTGTTTGTTTTTTTAATTCTGACATATTAATTTTAAGAACTACCCATTTCCTTTCATAAATTGAAAGGAACTGGGTAGGAAATGGGTAGTTCTTAAAATTAATATGTCAGAATTTTTTTTAAAAAAAGAACTTCAAAATGAAGTAGAAATCTTCTAGAAAGTGTGGGGTAGAGGTGGAAAGTAGGAGAGAATCAATAAATAAGAAAACAAAGGCTGTTACAGTGCAAGGACCACATCCAAGGATTCCAGAAAGAGAAAAGGAGACAATGAAGGAAAGGAAGTAAAGACATAACACACTATTTCCCAGAATTGAAGATAGGAGATTTAAAAAGGGTCACCAAATGTGTGTATATACATTTTAATCCAGTTACTTGCATCAAATGTGTTTTGCCTTAGTTCTCTTTCCTGCCTCCTGTCTGTATTGGCCTTTGTCTTTACTGTGGAAAGATTTTCATAAACATCTGGTGATTCTTGGTTGTCGTTCATATTTAAATTGAAGAACATTGTGAAAGCTCTGCTGGGGTGGACCAAGCTTGTAGACCGGAGAGTTTTGAGGGATCACGTGGGGACTCGGCCATTTCTTTGGAGGACCCTCAAGTATTAACATCTATGGTTCTTTATCTCTGGGATCAATTTTCACTGACATAACTAAATTTCCTGCCAAACATAGACGGATGGGGTGAATCTGTTTGGAGTCTTGAGAGGCTGGCGAGGGAGGACTTGGGAGCTAGGAATTCACGCCACAGAGGCTGCTGGCACCATCTTTACAGCATGCTCCACCCTCCGCCCTAGCTGACTTCTCTTGCTCACTTCCCAGCCCAGTGTGGTAGGCTGTTATGGGTTTGGACTCTGCTGGTGCTGGGACTGCGGCTTTGTGCAGCCTAGAAGGAAAGTGTCGTCCCAGTCCACCCAAAGTTCCTGACTCCAGGGAGAAACAACGTTTACATTCCCATTTCTTGGATAAACCTCAATTTGTGAAAAAAAATAATGGCTTGTACTGGGTGCATATTTATCACAATTGAAAATTTTACCAAATGGGGGAAGCCTTCAGTGTGACGTCAGGTTGGCGGGATGGTCTAGGACACCAGACTGGAGCCTGCTTTGCTTGCTGAGAGGGCCCTGGCTGGAGGCGGGGACATGGGGCCTAACCCTGATGTAGGCACTACACCTGGTTATCTCAGTCAGTTCCTCACCGACTTTTGTTTGTTTTTGTTCTTTTTACTTTTTCCTTTTCGTTCCTAATAACTGATTCTCAATGAGGTCTGTCCCTTTCCTTTTCCGTTTGGTAATCACGCATGATGTTTTGCTCAGTATTCTAGTTTATTCATTAAAGATGCCTTTACTGAAAGCTCATTACCCCAGGAGCGTCCTTGGAGAAAAATTACCCTGGTGGAACAGAAAAACATGCTCACCAACATAGTGAAGGTAGGATGGTCCTGAGCATATATGCCAGTTGGTAGGCAGCATTCAAGAGTGCTGGAATTCAGAGTAGCTTATTTATTGTGGCTGTAAGTGAGATGAAAAGTTAAAGGTTCCACCGAGATTTGAACTCGGATCGCTGGATTCAGAGTCCAGAGTGCTAACCATTACACCATGGAACCACCCTAAAGTGTTACTTGCATACAATCCTAATATGTCTGCTTTTATTTTTCCCTTTTGCTTTCAAGTAAAAGATATGTAAAATATAATTGAAAACAAAATGTTGTTTTATATGAAGGCTTATCTGTTCTTCCTAATTGATTTTTTAAATTTAATTACAGAAGATTTTATGTTAAACAAACATTTGCTTTTATGGATCTCAGGCATTTTCAACTGCAGGATGAAGGAAAAGCTTAAGGAAGGGTGGGGAGTAGGTGGGAGGGAGTTTTCCCTGAATGTTTTCACCAATCTCCTTTCCAGGTATTTTTCCTTGGATGTCAGGGGTGGGGCAGGGTCATAATCCAAGAATATTGTTACTTCTGGAGATTTTGGGTTTGCTTTTATTTCTGACTCACGCAAAGGCAAATCGGATTTTAATCTCATCATTCGAAAGGGAGATTTTACCAAAATAAAACTGTCTTTCTACAGCTTCCTTTACTCATGCTGGGGTACCTGCAGATGCCTCTAGAGAAACCTTGGAGATTCTTAGTAATTACTGCTCAGCTGTAATCATGTGCTTGAAATGTTAAAAACCCCAAAATGCCTTAAATGCAGGACCAGGTCTCATTCTTCTTTGACACCAGAAGGTCTGAAATGTAGTAAAACTTCATGAACACTTGTCACATGAATGCATGGATAAACAGGACTCGGAACGAAGGAATGAAGGAGTTAATGAATACGCTGTGAGATAGCTCAGCATTAGACTTTTTTGAGGGTTTCTTTATCCCACACTCCATAGGCTAAATTGACAACTCGAAAGGAATGACCATTACTTTTTTTTTTTACAGGTCCCACAGAGGCAGTAGACCAAATAAAAAATCCTCAGAGGCTTCTGGTTAAGATGGAAGTGCAGGTAAAAAAAACACCTTGCAAAAAGTACAACTAGACTACAAAACTATCACCCAGAATTGTCAGAAAACTGAGCTGTGTGGAAGCCCAATAACTAAGGATTTAAGGAAATTACATTCATCCAGACCTGTAGGAAGGGGAGAAGACTCAGAAAGGCATGGAGAAGCCCAGAGACAGGAACAGCTGTCCAACATCCACATGTGAGGGATAAAAAACAGGAGCGATACCTCAGGAATCAGGGATCCCAACCCTAGTCCCTACCAACCAGCCCAAAGGTCCAGTGCCAGGAAGATAAGTTCCCATAACTTATAGCTGTAAAAACCAGTGGAGGTTGAGGTGCAAAAGAAACTGTCAGATTCTCAAAAGACTCTTTTTAAAGGCTTCACAAACTTCTATAGCCCAACTAACAGACACTGCCTTTTCAGTTTTTAACAACTGAGACTTTGAGAAAAGGAGGAACAGATCCAGCATAAGACAAAGGAGGTAGAAAGGCAGACCAAGTTAATAGTATGTTAGCAGCTCCACTGACAAGTCCAGCCACCTCAAGGTAACCCCCCCCCCCCGAAAAAACCACACAAAAACACCAAGAGCAAAAAATCAAACATGCTTTATGTGTAAATGCCCTGGGTACTGGGCATTTACAATATTGCAAGGTATTGCAATAAGTCATCCTCACGGCCACGTCCCATGTGCAAAGGTGCAAACCTTGATCTCTGGCACTGGAAAATAGACTATCCCCATTTCCAGTGTGGAAAGGGGTCATCATGTAAGGCCATAGCAGCACTTGAGGACTGAGGGTGCCTGGGTTACAAATTAGCCACAGCCTATACAAGGATTTTGATCTCTAAAAAAAACCCATGCTCTGGCTGGTGGCACAGTGGATAAAGCACCGGCCTGTGAACCCAAAGGTCACTGGTTTAATTCCCCAGTCACAGCACAAAACCAGGTTGCAAGCCTAGCCTCCATCTGGATCCGTAGCTGGAGGCAGATGAAAGGCAACCATACATTGATGTCTCTCTCCCTCTCTGCCTCTATCCCTTCCCCTCTCTCTGGAAATAATAAATAAAATCTTTACAAACAAACAAAAACCCCTGGCTAACCCTTGATGTGGCAGGTAAGAAAATTAACTTTCTTGTTGATTCTGGGGTCATTTACTCTGTCTTCAGTTCTTATACTGGACTTTGGTCCTCCAGTTCAATTAATATTATGGGTGTTGCAGGAAAATTTTGACCTTGTTTTTTGTTTTTTTTTTTTAATTTTATTGTTGTTGTATTACATCCATCCCCCTTTTACTCCCCTCTGTGCCCCTCCCCACCCACCCATTCCCCCCATTGACCTTGTTTTTATACATCCCCTGTTACCTGTCAACTTGAAAGCCAAATTTTTAAACATTCTTTATTAATTATTCCACAATGGCCTATACCATTACTAGAATGCGAACTCTTGGCCTAATTACGGCCATTTTTAAGTTTCAAAAGGTCCCAGTTAAGATCTTTAAAATTATGTTAGACAATAAAAGAAAAATTTAAATGACATCCCATAACAAGGAACTACCCTAGTTTGGGACTCAGAAGTTCCTGGAAAAGCCAAAACTGCCCAACCAGTTTAAATTTGCTTAAAGCCTGGGACAGCTTATCCCCATAGAAAATAGTATCCTATCAAACAAGAGGCCCTAGAGCAATGGTGGCAAACACAAGGCCAGAGGGCCACCTTGTTTTATCTGGCCCAGCACCTTCCACCCCAGCACCTTGTTTCTACCCAGCTTGCTTAACTGTTAAGGAGTAGTTACATTCATACAGTCCTATAATTACATCCAGTCCTATAATTACATCCGGCCCTTTGAAGGCAACTGTGAGGCGAATGTGCCCCCACCCCCACCCCACCCCTGGGAAAATGAGTTTGATACCCTGCTTTACTGAATGACCTGAGGCTTTTCTGACAAGGATGGAGAAAGTTACAGAAGAAAAATCCCCCTTAAAGGAAACAATATCCCAATTTGGTCTCCTATGCTCCCTACAAAGTGATAAGGAGCCATCCTTTGAATCAATCAATCAATCTCTCTGGCTCTAGGCATAAAATATTACCTTCCCTTCACTTGGAGACCTCAGTCCTCTGAGAAGGTAGAACAGGCAAATCACACCTTCCAAAGGGTATTGGCAAGGCTCTATCAAGAAACCCCTGAAAACTGGGTGAAATTATTATCTATAACATTCATGAGAATCGGGGGCTTCCCTAAGGTCAGTACTGGACTCAGTCAATTTGAGATACTATGTGGTAGACCTTTCTTAACTCTAAATCTGATATTTGATGCAGAGACCTATCAAGCAGTTCAGTATATAATAAACTGAGGACACGTACAAAAAGCACTACAGGAATATGGAAATAAGGTCCTATCTGCTCCCAAAGGATGATTCCAGGCCATTGTATCTCTGGGGAATTGGGTACTTCTCAAAACTTGGAGAGATGGATCCCCCACGGATCAACTTAAACCTAATCAAAGTGATCCTACCAGGTTGTCCTAAGTACCCCCATGGCTGCAAAGCTGCTAGGGGTAGCTAGTTGGATCCATATTTCCAGAGTAAAACCAGTAGTCCTGCCCTGGACCAGCAGAAGAATCTGAACTCCACCTATACCTATGAACCCTTAGAAGACCTCAAATTCCTATTCAAGAAGAAGCAACCTTAAATATAAGTCAACATAAATCTCTTCTTGGTAACAATCTTCACTCTTGCCACTAGTTCTTGGGCCGATAACTCTTCTAAATTATCCAGGATTTGCTCTGGGGCAATACTTTTAACAACTACTGTGTTTACTATAGTCAACTACAATACCATGGGAGACATCATAAAGAAATGAGTCAGTCATACCAACTTCAGCACCCAGACCTAGGCCAAGACAAAGAATCTAGGTAAGTGTTAGAAGTAATATCTTTAACACTATTTTGGGCCAAACAAATCAACATTCAACCCAAGCCTCAACTACTCTTGCCAGTCCAGAAACCTTATTGGCCCAGGAAGGTGGGGTTTGTGCCTGGCTAATACTTCTGGATAAATTCATGAGGGCAAATAGAACAAGTGCTGACAAAATATTATAGCAAGCAATGTAGCGAAAAGAATTATATCCTGGTAAATTTATAATCTATGACACTTTTTCATAGATTTAGAACATATATTATCTAAGAATTATGAAACACAAAGATAATTGTATTGATTTTGAAAAAAATCCATTAAAGGAAACTATAAAAATGTAGACTCTCACTGAGATGTTTTGGAAATGTCTGATATCCAAAAGGTTAAAACATGCCCTTTAGTATGTTAGTGACCAAAAATCTTTAGGTGGAAAAGAACTTTAGAATAAATTGTATATATTTATATGTTTGTGTGAATAAGAAAATATACAGAATATAATTTTAAAGTTTTGGAATGCCATTTATAAAAATGTAGTCTTGCAAAAAACAAATACAACAAATCTAAAATAAAAAATAAAAAAATAAAATAAAATAAAGAATTATATCCTGGGAACCCTGAAACTATCTGGGATAACATTAAGGGATACATTCCCTCAGTAACTTGGTTTTTCTGTCTCTTGGTACTTATTAATCTTTGGCCCTTGCATCTTTAACCTGATGGTTAAATTTATATCTTCCAGACTCGACCCATCAGGATGGTGATGCTCCAGGATTTTCAAACCATTCCCTGGGGAATCTGATGCCAACCTCTTACAATACCCAGCATCTGTGCTGAACTCAGGAATTCCTCCCCAACCACTAGATAAGATAGGACTAGTGTTTCACAGTTTTCAGCAGGCATGATCTACTTTTCTGTTCCAGCAGGAAGTAGATACAGACAATTGATCATCCTCCATAAGCAATCCAAAAATGAATTTTTGAGAACCATATCTTTCAGGGAGAATTTGAGGTAAGAGATAAAATAGAAAATCCTGAGACACTGCACCTGTCATCAGTCAGCACTCTGATTTCCAAGAATTGCCTTGTGGCACTTGATAATAATTAGCATTGTGGTTTCCTCCCTAAGTGGGCAATCAAGGAAGATTGTGAGAAATCACATGTGTAGAAGCTTAAGTAAAAGCCCTATAAAGCCTGTAACCCTACAATAGAAGGGAGTCATTCCCCAGCCAGAAATGGCTTACTCCCATGTCTTGGGAAGTGTACTTTCCTTAATACATTTCCCAATTGCTTTACTTTACAATATCTATGGAGTCAGTCCAATTCTTTGTTCATGACCACCAAGAGCATGGACCCTGTCTAATGTGCAACAGTTTGACTTTGAAATTAAATATTTTAGTGTAACTTTCATTATTACTGTTACTGAACAGCAAAGTGGGGTCCTGTTGCCTGCTGCCACCCTCTAGGCAAAATTCCAAAGGCAAAGGTTTAGTGATAAAGGAAAGAAGTCTTTGTTCAAAAATTGCACAATATTTGGACTTCTGGTCAAGATGAAGGAACAGGTAAACACAGCTCACCTCATACAATTACAGCAAAAATTACAACTAGACTGCGAAACTGTGGGAAACCCTGTCCCATGAAGTCCCCCAGCAGTGGATGAAATAAATCTACCAATGCATGATCTGCCTGGGGAGAGAAAGGGCTGGCAAATCTCTCTAGGAAGAAGTGCCCTGAGCCCCCTTCTTCTAAGGGTTTTTATTGACTTCAGGTTACATAGACGTATTTCGTATGCATACAAAGCTCATCAATCAATAGCACACAGTGCTGATAATAGAAACTAGATATTGTTCAGAAGTAACAATTAAAGGAACACAGAAAGCTCCCTCAGGTCATGGCAGGCCAGATAAGAAGATGCCAGGTGGCCATAAGACAGGATGTATGAGGTCTTCACCCTTTATGCTTTGAGCATAAATATCTGGTATATATTAACTAGGAAGACTGAGAGCAAAACAGGCTTCAGGGAGTAAAATATAGTTTCCTTAGGCCAGATTTTCACATAGAAACCTCCTGGCTAACTGCCAGGTCATGCATGCCTCCAGCATTCCCAGTTTTCTGGTCAAGTCTTACAGGCACAATGTAATGGGCCTTGCTTGTGCAGGGCCACTGTTTCTGGAACCAGACCAAGCAGCCGCTGACACAAAACAAATATCATAAAGAATTGTCAGAAAATCAAGCTGTATGGAAGTCCAACAACCAAAGAATTAAGAAATTACATTCACCCAGATGAATAGGAGAGGCAGAGATGCAGAGACATAGAATGGGTGGTCCCACACCCACATTTGGTGGATAAATATCAGGAAGGGTACCTTGGGAGTAAGGGATCTCAGCCCCACACACCAGACCATGCAGCCCAGGGTTCCAGTGCCAGGAAGATAAGTCCCCATAACTTCTGGCTGTAAAAGCCAGTGGAGGTTGGGGCAGCAGAAGAAACTGTGGGATTCTTAGGCTTCTCCTCTTAAAGAGCCGGCAATTGACTTAGAACTTACTCAGACTTACTCCCTATGCAATTCAGCACTGGAACAGCAGCTGGAAAGATACAAGAGGCACACAGAGAATCTGAAGTGTCTGGCATTAGGATGAGTGCTTGATGACGGCTTCTTCCTGGACAAAACTCCAGAGTCCAGGCAGTGATACTGTCCCCTTTTTGAGCCCTTTCCCATATAGAGCCATAGAACAACAACACCATATCTAAGACTCCATAAACCTGGTCACACAGGTTGCCCGGCCCTAATAAATACCTAAGGCTCCACCCTATCCAAATTACCACTGTGATTTTCTATAGTAAATCATGTTACTAAGACAAGAAGTCAAAGTGGCCCTACCTAATACACAAAAACAAACACAGGAAAACTGTGAAATTGAGGAGACAAAGATATATGGCTCAAATAAGAAAAAAACAAAACTCCAGAAAAATAAATAAATAAAATTGATATAAACTATTCATCAGATGCAAAGTTCAAAACACTGGTTATTAAGATGCTCAAGAAACTCATTAAGTACTTCAACAGCATAAAAAGACTCAGACAGAAATGAAGGTTATGTTAAGTGAAATAAAGAAAAATTTTAGGCAACCAACAATGGAGTGGATGAAGCTGAAAATTGATCAATAATTTTGAACATATGGAATAAAAAAACATTCAGCCATAACAATAAAAAGAGAAAATAATTTAAAAAAACATTAGGATAAGCTAAGGAGCCTCTGGGATAACTTCAAATGTACTAACATTCAAATCATAGGGGTGCTGGAAGGAGAAGAGGAAGAGCAAAAAATTGAAAAATTATTTTTTAAAATAATGAAAGAAGCCCTGGCTGGTGGCACAGTGAATATGGGGCCAGCCTGCAACCCAAAGGTTATTGGTTTGATTCCCAGCTAGGGGACATAACCAGGTTGCAAGCCAGGTCTCCAGCCAGGTTCGTAGCTGGAAGCTGGTGAAAGACAACCATACATTGATGTCTTTCTCTCCCTCTCTGCCTCTCTCCCTTCCCCTCTCTGAAAATAAGAAATAAAATCTTTAAAAAATAAAAAGTAAAAAAAAAGATCAATTCTTAAAAAATAAAAAAATAAAAATAATGAGAGAAAACTCTCCGAATTTAGGGGGGGGTGGGGGGTGGGGAATAGATGTTCAAGTCCAGAAAGCAGAGTCCTAAACAAGATGGATGAAAGAGGACTGCATCAAGACACATAATTAAAATGCCAAAGGTTAAGGATAAAGAGATTATCTTAAAAGCGGCAAGAGAGGCCTGGCTGGTGTGGCTCAGTGGCTTGGCACCGGCCTGTGAACCCAAAAGTTGCTGGTTTGATTCCTCAGTCAGGGCATATAACCTGGTTGCAAGCCAGGCCTCCTGTCAGGTCCTTAGCTGGAGGCAAGTGAAAGGCAATCATACATTGATGATTCTATCCCTTTCTTCCTCCCTCCCTGCCCTTCTCTCTGAAAACAATAAATAAAATCTTCAGAAAAAGGGAGAGGAAAAAAAGAAAAAGAAAACAGCAAGAGAAAAGCAGATAGTTACCTACAAAGGAGTTCCTATAAGACTGTCAGTTAATTTCTCAAAAGCAACTTTGTAGGCTAGTCGGGACTGGCGAGAAGTATTCAAAGTGATAAAAAGCAAGGATGTACAACCTAGATTACTCTATCCAGGAAAGCTATTGTTTAGAATGGAAGGGCAGATAAAGTTCTTCCCAAGCAAGATAAAGCTAATGGAGTTCATCATCACCAAGCTGTTATTATAGAAAATGTTTAAAAGGGACTTACTTCAGAAAAAGAAGATCAAAACTATGAACATTAAAATGTCAATAAATCCACAACTATCAGCAATTGAATCTAAAAAACAAGCTAAGCCAACAAGCAGAACTTGAACACAATCATAGATACGGAGATTATTTAATGGGTTGTCAGTTGGAGGGAGAATGGGGGAAACAATGCAGGGATTAAGAAGTATGAAATGGAGACCTGGCTGGTAGCACAGTGGATAAGGCGCCAGCCTGCAAACCCACGGGTCGCAGGTTCAATTCCCAGCCAGGGTAACAACTAGGTTGCAAGCCAGGTCTCCAGCCAGGTCTGTGGCTGGAGGCAGGTGAAAAGCAACCATACATTAATGTCTCTCTCCCTCTCTCCCTTTCTCCCTCTCTGCCTCTCTCTCTTCCCCTCTTTCTAAAAATAATAATATAAAATCTTAAAAAAAAAAAAAAAAAAGGAAGTATAAAATGGTAGATACAGAATAGACAGGGAGATGTTAAGAGCAATATAGGAAATGGAGCAGCCAAAGAACTTATATTCATTATTCATGGACAAAAACTAAGAAGGGGGTTGAGGGGATTTCCAGAGGGCATGTGGGGTACAGAGTGGAGGGGACAAAGGGGGAAATTGTGACAACTGTAATAGCATAATCAATAAAAAATATTTTAAAAAAGCTAGCCAATTTTTGAATTACAACTTTGCACAGGCATTTGTCACTTAAGCTTATCAATTAAGGCTAAACTCTTTAACTCTTTAGTTCCCCTATCATTCCCCCATCAGTTTTTTAAATGTTTTTATTAATTTCCTATCATACTACAATTGTTTCATTTTCTCCCATTGTTCCCCCTGTCCTACCCACCCCATCCCCTCTCCTACATTCAATAGCCCACTAGTAGCCCTGGCTGGTGGCACAGTGGTTAAGGTGCTGGCCTTCGAACCCAAAGGTCGCTGGTTCTATTCCCCAGCCAGGGCACATAATCAGGTTGCAAGCCAGGTCTCCAGTCATGTGCATAGCTGGAAGCAGGTGAAAGGCAACCATACATTGATGTCTTTCTCCCTCTCTGCCTCTCTCTCTTCCTCCCTCTCTAAAAATAATAAATAAAATGTTTTTAAAAAAAGATTTAAAAAAGTAGCCCACTAGTTGTCCATGTCCATGGGTCCTTCATGCTAGCTCCTTGACTAAACCCTTCCCCTTCTTTCCCCGTCTTTCCCTCCCTACACTCCTCTAGTCACCATCATTCTGCTCCTTGTTCCCATGTCTCTGATTCCATTTTGCTTATGTGTTTATTTTGTTCATTCGTTTTCTGTACTGGATGAGGTCCTATGGTATTTGTCTTTTGCTGCCTGGCTTATTTCACTAAGCATAATATTCTCCAGTTCCATCCATGCTAACCCAAAATGTAAGATGAGTTCCTTCTTTCTTTCTGCTGTGTCATGCTCTGTTGTGAAAATGTACCACAGTATTTTGATCCACTGATGGGCACTAAGGCTATTTTCAGCACTTGGCTATTGTGACTAGTGCTGCTATGAACATAGGGGTGCATAGGTTCTTCTGAATTGGTGTTTCAGAGTTCTTTGGATATAGCCCTAGCAGTGGAATTGCTAGGTCAAAAGGCAGTCCTCCATTAGTTTTTAATTATCTTGTTTCCATAGGATTAGTTTGCAAACTAAAACAAAATAAAGTTACACAATTTTGGAATAATGGCAGGCTTCTGCCTCAGAACTTGTCCCACCCAGAACACCCAAAAAATTACCTACCACCCTCTGCCAATTCAGCCTGACCCTAGGCTGAGCCTGAAATTCTTCTCCCATCTAAAATACCGTCCACAGGCAGCAGCACAGGCACAGGCATCCTTGGGGAAGAGAGCAGAAGAGCCGGTCTCTGCCCTCCTTTTATTTTAAATCTTCTGGCCCATAATTCCACTACTCAAAGGGCATTAAAGTTGTCAGCCAATTCCATCCTAGGCTGGTTTTCATTGCCTCAGGCAACTTAGTCCTACAGCCCTTCCCTGTTCATCCCCAGGAATCTGATCAGATCTCTGTATTATGACTGCATTTCTGTATGTAATTTTTAATTGTTAAATGCAGTTCTTAATACTTCTTATATGATTAGAGTCCCTGTCACTCTTTTCTTTTTCTCCTAGCTCCTAATGATTAGGCCTAGGGCTGGGGGTAGCAAAGTTAATCTTATAACTTGGAATTTATAAAATTACTCCTAACATACTGTAATGATGTGCTTTCTCCTCTTTGACTGGGTTGGGTTTTCCTTGTCTTTTTGTCTGACCACTTCAACTACTGGAAGGTATGGGGCCATTTCAGGATTTGGTCTCTTATAATTAAGTGAATTTTAATTAGCAGGGTTTCTATTTATTTCCTTGGATATTTGGATGGTAAATATTGGCTCTGTAGGGTGTTCCTGGTTTTGGTCTTTCTTCTGTTTCTCAGAGGATTTATCTATTATGATAGCAGAAACTTTCTCTCACTTGCTTCATTTATCTTTGTTTGGGTGGCCTGTTCAGTAATTTATTCACAGACACCATGAGCCTGGCCCCATCTCCATTTGCAGCAACAGCTCTCAGGTAGACAATGCAATGTAAACAATAACATAAATAGAGCCACTTGAAAAAAACACAGCCACAGCTGCCATCCCAGAGGGACTTTCTTGTATGTATTTTCCTTCAAACCTTTGGAATGTTAAAACAGAAAAATAATCTTTGCACTGGGCCTAAGCAACAGTGTGTCAAAAAACTGTTTGCAATGATAACAAGAAAGCAATTATGACAACAGGACTGAAAGCTGCCAGACTGAACATTAAACACATTATTTATAATTAATATGAGACTAGAAAAGTCAGCGTTCATGCTGCCTGTCACTACCAGAACCAATAAATAGAGACAAAGATTTAATCTTTATGGACACTTCATTCAGACAAGATCGGGCGTGTTCAGGGTGGTATGGCTGTAGACTGAACACTTCATTCAGACACCTAGAAATATGAGAAGACAATGGATCATGTACCCTCAAAAACTGTCTTATAATCTCATTTCAAGCCAAATTTTTATAAGGAGAAGAAAGGGCAAGAGCAAGTAAGGTGTTTGGGAAAAAGGTTTATTGGATAAGAGTTGCAGTCTGATGGTGATTTTTCTAGTACTTTTTTTTTTCTAGTACTTTTTTATCTGTGAATCAACAATTTTTTGGAACACAATGGCTAAGATAACATATCCATTGCTCGCAGATCCCCTGATGTACAATGGTTGAATTGCTTGTCAACCTCTAGGAGTCCAGTGTTCAGGTATTCCAGTTTCTGGAACAACAGCTTTTTACATGGATTAATCACTTAAGCCTATCATTAAAGCTAAAACCTTTAACTCTTAAGTTTCCCTATTGATATCACTATGTTATGTTTTCTGTACTTATAAAAATGCCTTTCTTCTATTGATGTAATTATTCCCCTTTCCTTTCTCATAAATACCTATTGCCTTTGTCTCCTAATCAGAACACTATTTGGGCTTCTGCCTGAATCAATGGTCCTTGAATTCACTTTGAAATGTCTTTTATTTTTGGGTTAGTAGTGTTCACATGGCCCTATAAATGGATGTCCTTGGGCCCTGACTGGTGTGGTTTAATGGTTTGGGTGTTGTCCCACAAACTAAAACTAACCTGATTCTAGTTTAGGGCACATGCCTGGGTTGTGAGCCAGGTCTCCAGTTTGGGGCTTATGAGAAGATAAAAGTTTCTCACCTTCTATCTCCCTTCCTTCTCCTCTCTCTAAAAATAAATAAATAAATAAAAATTTTAAGTAGGTGTACTCAGGTGTGGATTACCAAATGATGATGTCATAGTTATTTATTTTTCTAAATCTTAACTTTATTAAGATAACATGATTATTTACCTAGTAACTGTAAGAACTAACAACAAGCCCTAGCTAGTGTCACACTGGATAAGGTGCCAGCCTGTAAACCCAAAAGTAGCTGATTCAATTCCTAGTCAGGACACATAACCAGGTTGGAAGCCAGGTCTCCAGCCAGGTCCTTAGCTGGAGACAAGTGAAAGGTCACCATATGTTGATGTTTCTCTCCCTCTCTGCCTCTCTCCCTTCCCCTCTCTCTGAAAATAATGAATAAAATCTCTAAAAAAAAAAAAAAAAAAAAGAACGAACAGCAAGATCATGAATGTAGTATATACAAGAAGTACTCAGGTATTAATTACTTTAGTCAATCTAAATATTAATTATTAACCATGTGTTTTTTGTTCCACTTTTCTTTTCTTTTTCTTTTTAATTTTATTGTTGTTGTATTACATCCATCACCTTTTTGCTCCCCTCTGTCCCCCTCCCC
>PVIW01016172.1:0-17470 GCA_004026585.1 Noctilio leporinus | reverse complement strand
AGAAAGAAGGAACTTGTACCCTTTGCAACAACATGGATGGAACTGGAGAGTATTATGCTTAGTGAAATAAGCCAGTCAGTGAAGGACAAATATCATATGATCTCACCCATTACAGGACAATAATGAACAAAACTAACAACAAGCAAAACAGAACCAAATATATGAATACAGCGAATAGGCCTTCAGTGGTCAGGGGGAAGAGGGTTGGGGGGAGGGGGGAGGCAGAGGCAAGGAAGGGGAGCAGTTTAGACAAGAACCTAGTATAAAGGAACCATGGACATGGACAATAGGTGGGATTGACTTTGGGGAAAAGGGGTGGGTGGAGAGGGGGACAGAGGGAGCAAAAAGGGGATGGATGTAATACAACAACAATAAAATTTTTAAAAAATAAAATAAATATTTACATTAAAAAAAAAAAAAAAAAAAGAAATGGTTGCCTACCCCAAAATCCCCTAAATTTTTTCCTATGCCTTTTTTAAAAGAAGTTTAGTAGTTAAACATTTTACATATAGGTTGGTTGGTAATCTTTTTTTTTTTTTTTGTTATGGTGTGAAGTAAGGGTTGTGGTTCATTTTTTACCCATACAGATATTTTTTGCTCCAACATCCTTTTTTAAAATATATACTTTTCCCAATATTTTGGTATCTGCATTAGCACGCTAGGGCTGCCATAAAAATGTACCACTAACTAGGTGGCTTAAACAACAAAAATTTATCTTCTTACAATTCTGGAGACTCAAAGGCCAAGATCAAGATGTTGACAAGGTTAATTTCTTATGATAGCCATGAGGAAAGGATCTGTTCCAGGCTGGCCTTTCTCTTTGGCTTGGAGATAGCTGTATTCTCCTTGTGTCTTCACATTATCTTTCCTCTGCGTGTGCCTGCATCTTAATCTCTTTTTGTAAGGATACCGGTCATATTGGATTAGCGCTCATTCAAATGACATTATTTACCTTAATTACCTCTTCAAAAGCCCTATTTTCAAATTCAGTGATATTCGGAGACTTTGGAGGTTGTATGTCAATATATAAATATTATGTGTGGGGCACAATTTAATCCATAATAGCATATTTGTATGTAATCAACTTATACATATATTTGGGTCTATTTCTGAACTCTCTATTCTGTTCTACTGATCTTTATGTATCTATCCTTACTCTGAGACGATACTGTCTTGGCTATTGCAGCTTTGTCTTGAAATCAGGAGCTTCCAGATTTGTTGTTCTTTTTCAAAATTGTTTTTGCCCTTTTCATTACACATAGATTTTAGAACTGGCTTATACATATTTTAAATCTCTTTAAAGAGATTTTATTTATTATTTTTAGAGAGAGGGGAAGGGAGAGAGGCAGAGAGGGAGAGAGACATCAATGTATGGTTGACTTTCACCTGCCTCCAGACCTGGCTGGAGACCTGGCTTGCAACCTGGTTATGTGTGCACTGGCTGGGAATCGAACTAGCCACCTTTGGGTTCACAGGTGGGCGCCTTATCCACTGTGCCACCAGCCAGGGCTGAGACGAACTCTTAATAGGGTGAGTTATATGAAGGCAGGAATGCATACTCATACCCTAAATGAGAGAATTGGCCTATTCCACCCTTAAATGGAATCCTCTGTCTGAGGGTACTGATAAAACAAGCATCTTTAGATTGGTTGTATGATGATACTGTAGTTTTCCCAATTCTATACCTTTGACCCAAGGTGATGGTTATGGCAATGATAAAAGTGGCTTTTGCTTCTTAGGCTTCCTACCTACCTCTTATTGGGGAGACAAGATGATATCAGGGTAACTGTTGTGGATCTCCTTGCTCAACTACTCTAAGTGGTGCTGAATGATGGAAAAGTCACTAGATATTTTTCAGCAGGAAGAAATAATAGGTTATAAAAACACCTTGGTACAATTTAACTGGATGAAAATGATGAAATGGTTGACAAAAAAAAAAAAAAGAAGAAGAACAAAATGGGAGGAGAAAGATGGAGTAGCTACTAAAGTTTTAATGAATCAACACAAGAGATTAGGTGGTCTGGCTTTCCCAACAACTCCCCTAACTATAAAAAGACTATGACAAACTCATTTGATTATTCCTATGAATTTAAGATAGTCACTGATTACACAAAAGTGGACTCTATTGATCTATAAGAGTCAGTGCCAATTAAAATGGTGCAAGGTAAAGGAAAGGATTAGAGTCCTGAGTGCCAGGTGGGCTCAGGCACAGCTGCCACAAGGTTATGTGGACTGGTAATGGCTTGAAAGTGGTGAGGAATAATTTTGCTATTATTGGTACTCAATGTACTGTCATAGCTATTTCTGGAAATGATAAGTGAAAGAGGAATATAATTAAATTTGGAAGATATAGTGATGTAATTTTAGAAGGACTGCAGGTAAAAATACGGCTGAAAGTAGAAATTCGTGGATAAGCAGAGTGTATATTTTTGCCTCACCCCTACCAGAATGCGTCATAGGAATGTCTGTGATGTCTAAATGGAGGACCCTTCCCTTATCAAAACCATTGGGATAAGGGATGTGCAAATAGGTTCTCTATTCTGTTTTAATTGCCCTGCTGTGTGGGAACCCTAAATTTATCTATACCCATTCAAGTGACTAATTTAAACTAGCATACCTGGGGGACATAAAAAATTCAGGCCTTATTTAAGGATCCATCTAGTATAATCAGTGAGAAAAACTGACGGATCCTGCAGACTAATTGGATTTCAGAAGTCTTAGGATAGGCTTCACCATAGCCTCACTGTATCTATATATTAACAGTTCAAGCTGTACAAGTTAGGAAAGATGGCTGTTTTATAACTGATTTGGCTAATGTTTTCTTTTTTTCTACCAAGGAAAAAATGTCAATCTACATTTATGTCGGGGTAGGCTCCTAGTATCAATTTACAGTGCTTCTACTGTATTTAATTCCCCTGTGTATTGTTCCAGCTGAAATTGAGAGATGTTCTACATAACAATTGTCCTGTATTTTTAAAAAGGTCAGTGTCATGAAACATGAAGATGCAGAAAGTGTTCCATAACAGTGACTAAATGGACGTGACAACCGAATACAGCACATTACTTAAATCTTTTAGCTGTAAACAGTATACTTGGATCACTCAGTAAAATCTGAATAAAACTTATGGACTAGATAATAGTATTATAACAATTTTAAATTCTAGAATTTGATAATTATGCTGTGGATATGTAAGAGAATTCATTGAGGTATTTTAAGAGTAAAGGGATATCACGTCTGTGGTCTACCAATTTTAACTACTAATTCAGGAAAATTTTACATATTCAGGGAGGAATGGGGCAGGAAAGAGAAAGGAGGGAGAGCGAGAGAGAGATATTATAGCATAATACTATGTGGGTAAAGTCTATCTGTAAATTTGTATTCTTGCGACTTTTCTTTAAGTTTCAAATTAGTCAAAATAGAAATACAGAAATAAAAAGGTGAAAACAATTCAGAGAGAATCCATTCCTAGGTCACCTTCACTAAAAGGGACACTAAAAATATCAGAAACATAAAATGCTTAAGAGAAAACCTAGTGAAAGATGTGTAAAACTTCTGACAGAAATTAAAGACCTAAATGAATAGATGTACCATGTAAATGAGTTGGGAGGCTCAATACTTTCAAGGTTAGTTATCTTCAAGTTTATATGTAGAATAAATCTTATTTCAGTCAAAATACCATTATACTTTATGGGAAGGGGGGTGAAAAATGACAAGCTGATTCTAAAATTTATATTCTAATGCAAAGACCAAGAGTGCCTAACACAGTAGGCAAAGAAAGCAACAATGTTAGAGGAGTTATTATACAGTAACTTCTTTAAAGTTTTCTAGACTTACTAGAAAGTTACAATAACTAAGAAAGTGTAGTAGTGGTGCAGGGACAGACGAATGATACAGTGGAGCAGAAATGAAACTAGAAAAAGACTCAGACATACATGCACTTTTTGACAAAGATACCACTGCAGTAGGGAAAGAGTCTTTTCAGGAAAAAGATTCTGAATCAACTGGATATCCATTGCAAAATATGAAACTTGACCCTTACTTCACACCATACATAGTTATGAATCCCCTAGAAGGATTATACAATTATATGCAAAAGAAAAATAATTAAGCTTCTGTAAGATACTCTTGTGTTCTTCAGGTAGGCAAAGTTCTTTTAAAGAGCATATAAGAAACCTTAAATGTACGGGAAAAAAATAAGTTATGTTTCATTAAAATTAAGAACTTGGTTCAACAAAGAACACCATACCATTAAGAGAGTAAAATTAAAGTTCAAGGGTTAAACATACAATATAAATATACATATCTGAACCAAAAATTATTGTCATGGTAATTTGTAGCATTATATTTGTAATAGTCAAGAATTGGAAACAACTCGAATCTATCATCAGTTGAATTGGTCAATACATGATGATTTGATGATTCAATGGCATACTCTGTAGTACTAAAAATGAACCAAGTGCTACTTAAGCAAAACTATGAATAAATTCCAAACATAGTGTTGAGTCAAAGAAGTTAGACATAAAAGATAATACTTCATGATTTTATATAAAGTTCAAAAAATGACAAAAATATTCTATGGTAGTGGAAGTTAGGAAAGTTGTCTTGTTTGGAGAAAGGCAAGGGCAGAGTGATTGGTAGGAAGGGACAGTGACTTCCCAGGCACTTTTAATCAATTCTTTATTCATCTTGGGTGGGTTACATGACTGAGGTATACACTTACTACTTATATATTCTCTATGATCATATTTAAATAAAATGTTTACTTGAAAAAGATTATTCCTCTGAACACTTTTTGCCTTGACCTGAAAAATGGATAAACAATGAGAAGAACTCTGTTTCATCACAAAATACCTACTTTTGAAGGCCGTTTTTCCGCATTTTCTGCTCTTAGGGACATTTCACTCAAGAAACATTCTAAGTACCAGTTAGTCCTTCTCTTCCTCTTACCTGAGCAGATCACAGAGGCCACATGCCCTTGGGTACAGTCAGGAATGCCCAGGGTAGTCATAGGGCAATTCCACAAGAAGGCCTCGGCCCCTGAGCAGTGAAATTGGGTTTTCCAGATCCAATCATCTCTTTCCACAAAGTAGGCTCCTTTTGGGGTAGAGATGGCCACTCCACAGCCAAGCTGACGACAGACAACATTGGCATTGGCCAAATTCCAGTGGGAGGCACAGAGCATTCTCCATGCTCCAGAAATATTCATCTCCACTTGTCCTTCACACTGAGAGGTGCCATTTTTCGTAAGCCGCACTTCCGTGTATGCTGGTAGAAAAAAACAGGATTTTTATCAAATTCTCTTACCCCAAAAGAGTATTCAGGGAGTTTAAAGTCCTGCTCTGCATCTCACCTGAACAGGCAACTTGAACAGCCCCGCTGTGCTGGCAAGCACCTCCTGGACAGGGCACTCTGGGGCAGATTCTGAGCTCAGGCTCCTGCCCCTCACACCTGAACTCTTCAGCCCACACCTGTCCATCTGACCTTCTGAAGGGCACACCCACCAGGACAGACACAGGTTTGCCACACCCCAACTCTGTGCAGATGACCTGGGCAGTAGGGAATGCGAAGTTCCCATCAGACGCTGGAATCCAGTCTCCTTTGGAATTTAGTTCTACTCGCCCTGAGCAGGGTCCACCTCCTCCAGCCAGACGCACAAATTCTAAGAGAAAAAACAAACAAACCCAGTGAAGTGTTTATGATCCAGGCTTGGCAATGGGAAACATGTCATAAGCAATGATGTGAAAGTTTTACTTTTCTGGTGGTGGAGCATGGAAAGGGATTGTAACAATTATTTTCAGAAATGTATTTTCATAAACAAGTTTCTGAAGAGAAATGTACAGTTTGAAATTGGTTAGAAATGAAGATTTCTTACCTAGTGGCCTAACAATTACAAGGCCAAAGGAAATAGCATTGTAGTGGGTTTTAAAACTTGGATGTAGAGTTATGAATAACTGAATTAACCCATAGTAAAAAAAAAAAAAGTAGTCCATGGGATTCAAGAAGTTAGAGGCCTATCACTCAGACAAGGTTAGAAGGATATCCTGAATTTCTGGGGCTAGAATTCTGAGCAGATTTATCTCAGTGGCCAATCTTCAAGTCACTGAGTCTAGGGAAAATTAGGAGGGTTGGATCCATGAGTGCATGCCAAACTGTATACAGACTTATAGCTCAAGGGAGAAAAATATAAATATAATCAGTCCATTTTTACGATTTCACATATTATTTTCCCCATAATTTATGATGGCAAAAATTCCTAGAATTTCTTAGGTGACCTAATTGTGAAAGAAGTTGTCCAAAGATGAGTTGGGATGTTAAGGAAGCTCCAAGAGTCACAGGAAAAGGAGTGACTGGTCCTAGTCATCTTCCTTGAACCCTAGGATTTGCCAATGAACCTAGGAGAGAGTTCTCAGGGGGACTATGAAAGACAGCTAAGTTTGCTGACCACTTTATACTGGCTTTTTCTTTCCAGATATGGGGAATCTTAGCAAATGCTAATGAGTAAGAGTTGAATGAAGTATTGTAATCCTATCTATATGCTAACTGTATATTCCTCTATGACTTAGATTCTTGACATAAGAAACCAGCAAACTATTAAAAAAGGAAGGAGAGGAAGGAAGCAGAGAGCAAACAAACTATAATTTAGAGACTTCCAAATTGCAACAACTTTATTATAGACAAAAGATATGAATATTTGGAATAAATACTTGTGGAACAAGTTTTTAACCATTTTATCACCCTGTGCTCCTCCCATCTACCACCTAACATAAGGCACTGAGAGTGAAAATGGAAAAAAACATATATCATTTGAAAAAGAGTTGATTGTGAAAAAGACTCATTTGGGGCTCCCCTACTAACATACGAGAGGTCTGTCCAGAAAGTATCAGCTGCAGACACTGTTTAAATTATATTGACATAGGCTCTATACTTTTGGGACAGACCTTGTACATTTCTTCAGCATGTCACCTAACATGACCCCATATTTTTTATATTGACTAAAGTTGTTCACATCTGTGATGTGTCAAATCCTCTATCCTCTCATTGGTAAGGAGATTTTAATATCTGTGCAAGACTGGTATTGCTAGTGAGAAGTGAAGTTTTAACAATTAAGTATTTCCATAGATGTTATCATCTGAAGTAAAATAGTATTTGGGTTCACCACAGATAATACCCACCTGTGTTGTGCTATTAAAACAAAAGAATTTGTTTATTTATTTTTAGAGAGTGGGGAAGGAAGGGAGAAGGAGGAGGGGAGAAAGAGGAGAGAAACATCAACCTGTGGTTGCCTCTTGCACACCCCAAGTGGGGACATGGTCTGCAACTCAGGCATGTACCCTTACTGTGAATGGAACCAGCAACTCTTTGTTTCACAGGCCAGCACTCAGTCCACTGAGCTACACCAGCTAGAGATATTTTGTGCTATTTATGTTTATGGTGAAGAAAGAAGTTGACTGACATGGAGATTCTCATTCTTCTCAGGGATTACCTGAGAAGAAGTAGTGAACTTTTTAGGGTAGGTAGCGGGATTATATTGAAATCTACTGTCAGGCTCTTTACCCCTTTATTGGAAATTGGCCTTCCTGACTAGAAAAATGTCAGGATGAATTTCTGAAAATTTGTCTAAACAGAAGAAACGGCAGAGACAAGTAATTTTTAAAACAAAATACTTAATTTAGTAAAAATGAAACAATTGTAATACAACAATAAATTAATTGAAAAGTTCAACTAAAAAATGAGTAGAAGTTAAAACACAATAGCCTATAACATGATACAGATGACTTAATTGGCAATAATAAACATATCAACTAACCAGAAAAAAAAATACTGAATTTAGAATTAACATGTATAACCTAATACTACAGAAACACCAAAGTACCAACATAATTAAAGTTGAAAGTAACAGTGTCTTGCACTGTAGTGAACTATGCTCACATGTTGAGTCATAAGTAAGAAAGGATACGGACAGACCTTTACTTCAACTAAAAAGGAGGAAGGCACTAAGGCCCATCTCAACCAAAATATAGACTCTTTCAGAGCTAACATTAGAGATCAACAAGTTTTAAAAGCTGTAAACAATACTGGAGATCCTCAAGCACTATGCTGCAATATTAAGCCAGAGAAGACAGAATCTGGGGAGGTTTTATCATCCGAGTGACTTGTTCAAGGTTACAGAGTTAGGGAACACTGCTAGCTCCAGACTGGGCCTCTTTTGTGCCCATTTTATGCTCTCAATGCCAGCTCCATTTCCCAGGTAATTACAACTTCTTATCTTCATTCAGGCCCATTATTAAGTATATATATATATCATGGCCCACTCTCCTTGGTGATTCACCTCTACTCTTCTCTCCACTTTCCAAATTTAGTTCCTTTGCATCTCATCAATCTGAGTAATAGGATGGATCTCAGGGGGCCAGGTCTTTAGGAAACTACTCTTTCTGCATCTATGCCTGAGCCTGGGAGATCCCCAGTTTTCTATATCTCAGCTTCTGACTAGGATTGCTTTGGTCAGAGGAAATATTCCCTCTCATTGTTATAGTTTTATTTTGTCATGGTTTTTATCTAGAGACGCAAGAGATCAAGGATGACCAAGTTAGGACCTTTCATTTAGGTTCCATTTTCATTACTTCACATCTGACCAACTCTGTCTTCTCCATCCTGCCTGTAGCTGTGACTCATCTGCATCCAAACCAACAATTCTCAAGGCTTTTGATGGTCAGCCTCACCTGCATCTGCACCCCTCTGGCTCTGCATCCCTCAGCTCAGGATCCCACTATTCTGATGGAAACAGAGCACCTTGTTGTCTGAGATGTGGGAAATGTCTCCATTGGCTGTGGTATTTGGCCACTCAGAGATCCACAAAGATTTTGGTCTTCCTTAAGACCAAACTTGCCTTATACCCTTGGGCTGTGCATTCCCTTATAAAGCCAGAGGTGGTCCTTATGAACTTTCCATCAGGGTGCAGCAAAAAGCAAGGAGAGTGGAACACTGGAGGCCCAGAAACAGGCAAAAATTGAGTCTCTGGGAAATGATGAAAAGGTAGAGAGAAGGGAGGCTTCAAATGAGACATCTCTAAGCTCTCTGAAAAGGTCTAATAGTTAGCTAGAAAAAAGGTATTTGAAAATATTAAGAATCCATTTCATATTGTATTATGCAAAATACAAATCTCTTTTTAGAGTTTGCCATGTTTCAGGAACTTGGATAGGCAAATCACAACAAAAGAGTGTTCTTATCTTTGTAGGGCTTTATTTCTAGTGGAGGCTAAAAATGAGTAGACTGGTTTAAGATCTCTGAGACCTGATAGTGAAAAAGAAAAGGAACCTGCCTCTTCAGAGGAATATTTATATTAATCAACTTCACCAAAAGCTAAATGAAAATTAGAGTCAGATATACCCTTGTCTGGTGTCCTGCTGTATAGATATCCTGTGTGTCCTTAGGCAAGTTACCTAAAATTTTATCACTGGGATCCTGTTTCTACAGCTCTGACCTTTCCCTTGTCTCAATCTTTAATCAATCTTAAATTCATTCTTCTCAATCCCTGCAAGCAGCCATACAGAATTTACATAAAGGCACAAATAGCCTTCTCTACACCACACTTGAACTCTTTGTGCTGCATAGAGGATCTATATGTGCCCTTTGTGAGACCCCATTGTCATTCCTATCACCCACAGCTACTGAAAACCTCTTCTACCTTCTTAAAAAATTATTTGTCCCCTGCTGAGGGGAGCAAAAAGGGGATGGATGTAACACAACAACAATAAAAAAAAAAGTATTTGTCCCCTTATTCCAATTCTTATCAAATAAGCCCTTATATGTACTGAGCTATCAGGTATAAACTATATAATTCTTATATACAAGACACAAATTAATATTTTATTGCCTTTACTATTGACTCACCAGTGCATGGTTAAGTGTCCCTCCAAAGTTTATACAAATGTTTGTTTTTGTTTTAAAGAACCTTTTCATGTAACTTAAAAGGAGAACATATGACAAAGCATTTGATCCAAAGATCTCTGGTTCTACTGGACAAAGACTACAACTACTTAGGCCTGAATTTGAAAAAGAGAATTTTACTTTGGCACAAATCCATAAATTCTCCTCTGATTTGTTTAATGAGATCCTCTGTATCTCTATTCCTAATAACTTCATGCAAAACAGTATCTCACACATTATATACACAGAAACAATTCAACCAAGGAAAGTACATCTTCATTCTTGTCCCTCCCTCTGATAGGCTCTCTATACAAAGGGAATGTGTGTAGTGATTTGCAAAATCACTTACAAAATCAGTCTTACAAAAGTAAAATTTTTAAAATCATAAAGATTGATTCTAATTGAGATAATGCTAGAATAAACTATTTTGTCATTGAAAAGGAAGGAATAGCAATTGAGATAAGAAGAAGAAAGTAAACTGAAGCCCATAATTCACAGATGTTTTGTGCACTTGGGGATTATGGGTAGATGTCTCAGATTCGCCGGCCCGTTCATCTTTGTTGCCCCAGTGATCAGAGATCATTGGAACTTGCCACTCACTCACCTGGTGTACTACACCTGAACAAATGACTTCTGCATTCTGCCTGTGGCTACAGTAGAATGGCCCCCAGCCCCAGGAAGGGCATGCTCACACATAGGACTCCTTTCCTGTACACTTCACACTGTCCAGCCAGATCTGTCCTAATCCTGCCCTAAGGGAAGTGGCATTGAAGGCTTCTCCACAGTCCAGCTATCTGCACAAGCACTGTGGAAGGAAGCTTCCTTCTCTGGTTTTTTTAGCAACACCTCCTCCAGGCTCAGACTCACCCTTGAGGGCTCCCACTTCCTCCCCCAGCCAACGGACAATGTATAGTGCAGACCTGAGCAGATAACCCCTGCTTCTTCCTTCCAGCAGGAGTAGTGGCTCCAGCCCCAGGAATGGCACTTCCACAGGTGGGGGACTCTTTTCCTACGCAGTCCACGCCATCTAGCCAGATCTGACCTGATCTTGCCCCAAAGAGAACAAGGCCCATGGCACTGAGGGCTTCTCCACAGCCCAGCTGTCTGCATACCACTTGAGCATCCTTCAGGTCCCACTTGTGACTACAGATGGTGCCCCAGGAGCCCTGGTGAAAGATCTCCACTCTGCCGGCACAACGATTGGCCCCATCCACCAGGCGGAGCTGTCCAAAGTCTGAGGAGAGAGAAACCAATGGGGCATTTACACAGGGAAGGAGAGGAGGGTTTTCTGGCCCTGTGGGACAAACTCAGCTGGGCAGCTGGTCTGCACTAGAATCACACCTGGATCTGGTTTCCTATGTTGGTGATCATAGAGTAATAGGGGTGAAAAATAGGGGAGGGGGGATGGCAACAGGAAAAATTAAGCAGAAAATAATGTGGTGAGCAGTCAGAAAGAAAGTGTTACATGGGTCCTATCGGAGTTAATTTTCTGATTTGCATAGTTCTGCATAGCACCTGTAAAAGATATACAGTAAATGTTAGAATCTCTACCCTAAGCTGGTAAATGAGGTCAGAGTCACTGTAACGGGCTACCAGCTGGATGGATTTCTTATACACCACACACATTTTGGTGCCATTGACCTGGGAACTAGAAGAAGGAGATTAAAAGGAATTGAGTAAGGAACTGCAGAGAGCTCATCAAATGAGTGAGCTATCAATTTTATCCTATTCAGATAAAATTCCTATCAATTTTATCCTATTCAGAATTGTTCTTGGTTTATAGTAGTTGGAGTTGAAAAATGACTGTGAGACAGAATATGGTTTATACCAGAATACTTCACTTACAATTCTAGGCTTCAGACTCTAGACCTGGATATTTATTTATTTATTTTTCTTTATTTAGAATATTTTCAAATGATCTGTCTTCCAGTTAACCCATCTTATTTTCTTCTGTGTTTAATATTCTATTTGAGATATATTTTATTCAAAAATGTATATACAGTTTTTTTTAAAAAAAGATTTTATTTCATTATTTTTAGAAAGAGGGGAAGGGAGAGAGGCAGAGAGGGAGAGAGACATCAATGTATGGTTGCTTTTCACCTGCCTCCAGCCACAGACCTGACTGGAGACCTGGTTTGCAACCTTGTTATGTGCCCTGGCTGGGGAATCGAACCTGCGACCTTTGGGTTCACAGGCCGGCACCTTATCCACTGTGCTACCAGCCAGGGCTTGTATATACAGTTTTAATAAACTCAATTCCATTTGAACTTATCCATTTATTAAACTGTTATGTTTCTTCTCTTAAACATATTAATATTAATAACGCCTTTCAAATCATTGATCATTTCATTATCTAGATTTCTGTCATCTTTCTTTTATTTTAGTAATACATTCTTATCATCTGGTATGCTTAGAAATTATTTTATTAAATGTTATATGCTGTTTTTAATTTTTTAAGTATACAGATGATATTACATTTCATCTGGAAAGGTTTACCCTTATACCTGCTTAGAGGAATTATATCCTCTAATTCCTTCATGTCTGAGCTAAATAAAACCTAGGTTACATTTTTTAAAACATTTTTAAAAATTTATTTTTTCCCTTAAATATATTTTATTTATTTTGCTATTACAGTTGTCTCAATTCCCACCCCCCTGTATTCCTAGTACCCCATTTCATCTGGCAATGCCCCCCTTAGTTCACGTCCATGTATCATGTATATAAGTTCTTTGGTTTCTCCATTTCCTTTATTCTTCTTAATATCGCCCTGTCTATTCTGCAACCACCAATGTGTACTTTAAAAAATTTTTCCTTTCACATCCAGGCAAATCACCATACAATTATTGCCTTCCATCAGCCTCTCAAATCATATTAATACAAAGTTTTCTTTTCATTATTTTGAAATGCCTATATTAATTCATCTGTTTAAAGAATTACTCTTTTAAGTAATATGAATTGCATTATTACCAAACACATGCAAAAATACATTTACACACATACATATTTTTACACATATTTAAAGTCCACACTGGATTTTGAAGAGTTAACACAAAAAATTTAAAATATTCTAATAGCTTACATAATTATTACATGTTAAATGATAGTGTTTTAGATATATTGTAGCAAATTAAGCATTTTTTTCTACTTTAATATTTATATTACTCTGGAATGCTATTTTTGGGAAATATATTACAGAAATGGTGTATTGCAGAACTCACTTTTGTGAAAGTTGTCCTAGAGATAGTACCAAACCCATAGTACAAATGAATTTGGTTTTTGAGTTTAATCCTCCCCCCTCCAATTATACAACTCAACTTTATTTTAAGCTATTGGAACTACAACTTATTCTCTTTGGAGTTTTCCATCTTAAGTAATAGATTTGTTTATTTATTTATTTATTTATTTATTTATTTATTTATTTATTTATTTGGCTGTGCACAGGTCTTCTTTTAATACCCTGTTTTTCCTCTACATGAGTTTCATAAGTTGAAGCCTTCTAGATCTGGATATTAAGAGTAAAAAATTTACTTTGTGTAGACTGGGCAACCTTACATGAGAGATGATGTCAGATGATACCAATTGACATTGCCAGACATTTCACTGGAAATTATAGAATGTTGCTTCTTTCACCAAACAAATCTAATCTTCATGTCAGGACTTGCTATTATTCAAAATATATAGTTATTTTTCCTCTGGGGGGGAAAATACCATGTATGTCTGACTTGGCCATAGAGGAGAAATAGGTTATATTCTGGCTCTGAAAGTATTCGAACAGATAATTTTGATAGATCCACTGTATTGTAATTCTCTAATTTTTATACATGAAAAGGAATGAAAGACTCAAATAATGTCTAATTTAAGTAAGTTATGAGTAGAGGCTAAAACCTAAAACCTTGGTTTTCATTAATAATGGAGGTGTTCAGGGAACCAAATTGGAAAGAAAGAAGTAAAACTTCCATTACTTGCAGATGTCATGATAGTGTACATAGAAACCCTATAGACCACCAAAAAACTACTCGACCTAAGAAGTGAATTTGGCAAAATAGCTGGATACAAAGTCAATATCCAGAAATTAAAGGCATTTTTGTACAACAACAATGAAACATAAGAGATAGAAGCTAGAAAGCAAATCCCATTTACAATACCAACAAGAAATATAAAGTAGGTGGGAATAAACTTACTAAGAAGGTAAAAGACCTGTACTCAGAAAACTACAGAACACTGAAGAAAGAAATTAAGGAAGGTACAAATAAATGGAAGCATATACCATACTCATGGATGCAAAGAATTAACATCATCAAAATATCTGTACTACCCAAAGTAATTTATGGATTCAACACAATCTCTATTAAAACACCAACAACATTTCACAGATCTAGATAAAATACTTCAAAAATTTATGGAGCCAAAAATGATTCTGAATAGCGACTGCAATCTAGAAAAAGAACAAAGTAGGAGGAATCACAATACTGGATATGAAACTATATTACAAGGCCACTATAATCAAAACAGTCTGGTACTAGCATATGAATAGACATATGGATCAATGGAACACAATAGAAAGCTCAGAAATAAACCCAGGTTTCTATGGTCAATTAATATTTGACAAAGATGGAAGGAGCATAAAATTGAATGAAAATAGCTTCTTCAACAGTAGTGTTGGAAGAAGTGGACAAGGACATGGAAAAAAATGAAATAGACCACCAATTTACACCATACATCAGAATAAACTCAAGATGGATGAAGGACTTCAACATGAGCTGTGGATTAGATATTTCAAGCAAAATTCAATCTAAGTAAAACAATTCAGGTAAATGCTACATGCAAGATACCTTATATATGGAGGGTAAATAAATAAATAAATATTGAAAGTAAAATGATAGAAAAATGTGTTTATATACTATGTTAACACTAACCATAAGTCAAGTGGTGTAGCTATATCAGTATCACAAAAAGCAGATTTCAAAACAAGATACACTAATTGAGTTAGAGAGGATTTTCGTGACTATAATGGGATAAGCCCTTCATTCAGATAAAAATATCAGAACCAACCATTATTAGCATATGGCCTAAACCCAAGGAACTGGGAGTTTCAAGAACTATAACAAGGGAGTGAGAAACAGAACTTCTTGCTCCTGTTGGTAGAAGTAGAATTTCTAAGAGACAAAGACTTCTGACTGGAGGGGCTTGAAATAAAAAGGCAACATGGGTTAAGGGAAGGGATAGAGAGGTGAGGAGCATTGCTAAAACAGCCAGGGACCAAGGCCCACACCTACAAGAGCCAGCGTTCTAGGCATGTGGCTAAATTATTCTCATTTTAGGAGCTCACACACTGGTATCTTGAGTCAGGGACCCAGTGGAGGATTTCATGTAGGATTTGTGGGAACTACAAGAAAGAAAATTCACCATATGACATTGATAAGCATAGGAATCTTCTTAATTAGCAGACCCTTTAGGATGTCACAGAACAAGCTCAAGTACCTTGTGGGGCACAGCAAAATTGACCAAGAAAGGTACATCCTGAAGCCTCTGAGGCTACATTTCTCTTCTGCCTTCAGGTGTAAAGTTAATTCACCCATGTGCACCTACATTTGGCATCATTTTTTTCTGCTCCATAACGGGATTTGAGGGCTATTAATCCAAGACTTAGGAAGGGAAAAAATTCCACAGACAGGAAGACAAAATTCTGCCAAGAACTCAATGCTGCGGAAAATCTACAATAAAGCAGAAAAACATTTGAGCTGTGGGTTTGTGGGGAAGTTAAAGAAACTCAAAGTCAGGTTTAGCTTGCAGGTGTAGGGTTATCTAGGGGTGTAATTGTAGCTCAAGTTGGGAGGGCGTTCTTTATAGGCAGGAAGATTTTCATCTCTGCCCTCAAAACATACACGTGCACACATATTATCACCACCACTACCACTTCCATCACCAAGTCCAACAGTCTGAGTTAGAGTGTGACTTCTATGGAATCCTACCTAAAATATTGATTTCCCTGGGCCAACATATTCTTGCTTTCACATTTAACCTCCATCCTCCACACATTCTTTAAACTTCTCCTCACCAATCTCTCTCTCTCACTTTCTCCAACAAACACATGTACACACACACACAATTGGCTAAAACAGCAGAAATACCAAGCTAATAGTTGGGAGAGACACAATATAGAACACAGGATGGACAGATCAGAGACTCAGCCTGGGACAGACCCTCAGCCATAATCCATTTCAGAAGGTGATTTGAGCTCTTAGGTGTTGGAGAGAACTGAAACACAGATGCCTGTCAATTTGAGAACACTCTGCCACACCTCACTTTTAAAATAGAAAAACAGAGTTCCCACAGGAGAAAAATCAACATTGACTATCACTAAAGATTTCATACGGTCAATAGGGAGCTATTGTCTTTACAATCCCAGGGATCATCTCCCTAGACTTAGAGCTAATTCAGTATTACTGCTGATTTTAAGAAGTGAGGCTATGCTTACCTTGAGCACGTGTTAGGACACTGAAGAGGAGAAAGGCAAATCCTTGGAGGAAGCAGTGCCTTTTTATAGTTGTTTCAACTCTCATGTCTACAGGTGAGAGTCTCAACTTCCACAAACCATACAAGAAATCCTCCTGATCCTTAATGGGAGCTTCTACAGCAGGAAGCGGGTATATAGTCCATCCCCTCACATCGCCATCTTCCAGCAGCCAATAGAAACCCTGCTTAACATCTTCCCTGCCATCAGAGACTTACATAAAAGGAAACTTTGAAAGTCAAGCACCAATTAGATGCTGATTCTTAAATATCTCCTTATATGAGATACAAAGCTTTCTAATGTCAGGTGTTACTCTGACCCCCCTCCCCCTCCCACAGAGCTGATACAGTAAATCTATACTTAAAAAAAATAGGTGTGGCTTTCTTTTCTCCACTACACAGGTTTGGCTTAATGGCTGGTTCAGCGCAGCGGGTGAGATCACTCAGATGCAGTTTCTGGGACAGTTCTACCATCCGATGGGCCAAATAAAAATTATTTTTATTTAATTAGGTCTAGATCTTCGATGTGACATGTGGGTGCAAAGAAAGGAGAAGCATCTATCAGTAAGAAGAGAAAGTCAAGTGAATACAAAGGTAGGATTAGAAAGATAGCAATGGGCATATGATGTAGTGTGCAGATGATGTTTTGTTGAGTTGTACATTTGGAACCTGTATGGGTTTTGTGAACCAATGCCACCCTTATAAACTTATTTTAAGTACTTAACAGGTAAATGAAAAGAAAAAAAAAAAGTGAAACAGACATGGGGTGGACTTTCCTCTTATTCTATTTCTGGTTTGTAAGTAAAAGCCTCATAAAGATACAGCTCTTTTCATCAGTGGATGATTGGATCAAAAAACTTTGGTACATTTACACAATGGAATTCTATATAGCAGAAAGAAAGAAGGAACTTGTACCCTTTGCAACAACATGGATGGAACTGGAGAGTATTATGCTTAGTGAAATAAGCCAGTCAGTGAAGGACAAATATCATATGATCTCACCCATTATGGGACAATAATGAGCAAAAC
>PVIW01016171.1:0-17472 GCA_004026585.1 Noctilio leporinus | reverse complement strand
AAAAGAAGGAAGAGGTTTGAAGAGAGCTGCAGGATAACATGAAATGCAATAATATCCATTTCATAGGGATACCAGAAGGAGAAGAGAAGCAAGGGATGGAAAACCTGTTTGAAAAAGTAATAACAGAAAACTTCCCTAACTTCATGAGTGAAAACATCACTCAAGTTCAGGAAGCACAGAGGATCCCAATGAAGATGAATTCCAAGACACATTATAATTAAAAGAGCAAATTTCAAAGGCAAGGAGAGAATCCAAAAAGTAACAAGGGAGAAACAGCTGATAACACATTAGGGGCTCTGATAAGGTTATCAGCTGATTTCTCAACAGAAACACTGTTTACAAGCCAGAAGAGAATGGCAAAAACTCTCCAATTAATGGAAAATAAAGACCTGCAACCCAGAATACTCTACCCAACAAGGCTCCCATTCAAAATGGAAGGTGAAATAAGCAGTTTCCCAGACAAAAGAAGGATAAAAGAACATACCTCCATCAAACAAGCTTTGGAGGCTTTCAAGAAGGATACTGATAGCAGTAGCACACCAATAGTAAGGGACTTTAATAACCCATTATCAACAATGGACAGATCTTCCTAGCAAACACACACACACACACACACACATACACACACACACACACACACACAAAGCAAACAAAAAAACAAGGATATGGTGGCATTAAACAACATCCTAGAAAAAATGGAGTCAACTGATACATACAGAACTTTTCACCCCAAAGAAGCAAAACACACATTCTTTTCAAACACAAATGGAACATTCTTAAACATAGACTACATGGTATAGGACACAAGACAAACCTCCACACATACAAGAAAGGAGAAATCATACCAAGCCTCTTCTCAAATTACAATGACTTGAAACTAGAAACAAACTTCAAGGGGAAAAACTAAAAACATTCTAATCCATGGAGATTGAATAACATGCTATTAAGTAATGAACAGGTTAACAATGAGATCAAAGAAGAAATAAAACAATTTCTGAAAGCAAATGAAAATGAATACAAAAAATCCCAAAACTTATGGGACTCAATGAAGGCAGTCCTCAGAGGGAAGCTCATAGCAATACAGGTCCACCTTAAAAGCTTAGAAGAAGCTTATACAAATAACCTAACCATAGACCTACAAGAACTAGAGGAACAACAACAAATATAGCCCTAAGCAAGTAGAAGGAAAGAAATAGTCAAGATCAGAACAGAATTAAATGATTTAGAGACTAAAACTACAATTCAAAAAATCAATAAATCCAGGAGCTGGTTCTTTGAAAAAATAAACAAAATTGACAAGCCTTTAACTAGACTCATTAAGAAGATAAGAGGGGACACAAATAAACAAAATCTGAAACTACATGGGAGAAATCACAACCAATACTACAAAAATGCAGATTATAAGAAATTACTATAAACAACTACATGACAAGAGTTTTGACAACCCGGATGAAATGAACAAATTTTTGGAAATGTTCAATTTACCAAAACTGAATCCAGGAAAAGCAGAAAGCCTAAATAGATCAACAACTAGTGAAATCGAAGCAGTAATCACAAAACTTCTAGCACACAAGTCCCCAGACTGACGGCTACACAGGTGAATTTTACCAAACATTTAGGGAAGAACTAAACCCTATCCTTCTCAATCTATTCCAAAAAATCCAAGAAGAAGTAAGACTCCCAAGCTCTTTCTATGAGGCTAATATTATTCTAATCCCAAAACTAGGTCAATACACAACTAAGAAAGAAAACTGCATATAGGCCAATATCTCTGATGAACCTAGATGCTAAAATTGTCAACAAAATATTGGCCAACTGGATCCAACAATACATTAAAAAGATCATATACCATGACCAAGTGGGATTCATACCAGGGATGCAAGAATGGTACAACATTCCCAAATCTATAAATGTAATACACTACATAAACAAAATGAAAGACAAAAACCATATGATCATATCAATAGATGCTGAAAAAGCATTTGATAAAGTACAGCAACTGCTTATGATAAAAATGCTTAACAAAATGGGACTAGAGGGAGCATTTAACATAATAAAGTCCATCTATGAGAAACCTGCAGTCAACATCAGACTCAACGGGCAAAAATTAAAAGCTTTCTCCCTAAGATCAGGAACAAGACAAGGCTGTCCACTCTCTCCACTTCTGTTCAACATTGTTTTGAAGTTCTAGCTACAGCAGTCAGACAAGAAAATGGAATCAAAGGCATCCATATGGAAAGGAGAGAGTAAAACTGTCATTATTTGTAGATGACATAACAGTGTGCATATAAAACCCAACAGACTCCACCAAAACCTACTTGACTTAATAAGCAAATTTAGCAAAATAGCTGGATATAAAGTCAATATTCAGAAATCAAAGTCATTTTTGTATACCAACAATGAAATATCAGAATTATAAGCTAGAAAATAAATCTCATTTACCATAGCAATAAGAAAAATAAAGTACTCAGGAATAAATTTAACCAAGGAGGTAAAAGAATGGTACTCAGAACACTGAAAAAAAAATTAAGGAGGATACAAATAAATGGAAGCATCTACCATGTTCATGGATGAGAAGAATTAACATCATTAAAATGACCATAATGGCCCTGGCTGGTAGTACAGTGGATAAGGCACCGGCCTGCGAACCTAAAGGTCGCAGGTTCGATTCCCCAGCCAGGGCACATAATGAAGCTGCAAGCCTGGTCTCCAGCCAGGTCCATGGTTGGAGGCAGGTGAAAGGCAATCATACTTTGATGTTTCTCCCTATCTCTGACTCTACCCCTTCCTCTCTCTCTGGAAATAATAAAATCTTTTTTTTTTTTAATGCCATACTAAGCCCTGGCTGGTAGCACAGTGGATAAGGTGCTGGCCTGTAAACCCAGAGGTCACTGGTTCGATTCCCCAGCCAGGGCACATAACCAGGTTACAAGCCAGGTCTCCAGCCAGATCCATGGCTGGAGGCAGGTGAAGGGCAACCATACATTGATGTTAAAAAAAAAAAATGCCATACTAATCAAAGCAATCTACAGATTCAATGCAATCCCAATTAAAATACCAATGGCATATTTCACAGATCTAGAAACAAATACTTCAAAATTTTATGTGGAACCAAAAACAACCATGAATAGCCATAGCAATCTTGAAGAAGAAGAATGAAGTAGGAGGAATCACAATACCTATACTACAAGAACACTGTAACCAAAACAGTCTAGTACTGCCATAAGAATAGACGTATAGATCAATGGAGCAGAATAGAAAGCCCAGGAATCTATGGTCAATTAATATTCAACAAAGGGGGAAGGAACTTTAACAAGTGCTTTTGGAAGAACTAGATAAAAACATGCAAAAAAAATAAAGCTAGGCCACCAATTTACACCATACACCAGAATAAACTGAAGATGGATAAAGGACTTAAACATAAGCTATGCCACCATAAAAATCCTAGAGGAAAACATAGGAAGGAAAATTTCAGACATTTCATGTAGCAATATTTTCATTGATACTTCTCCAAAGGCAAAGGAAATAAGGAACAAATAAACAAGTGGGACTATACCAAATTGAAAAGTTTCTGCCCATCCAAAGAAAACACCAGTAAAATTAAAAGGAACCAACTGTATGGGAAAACATATTTGCCAATGACAAGGATTTGATCTTCAAAATATATAAAGAACTTCAGCAACTCAACATGAGAGAGACAGATAGCCCAATTAAAAAATGGGCAAAGGCCCTAAACAGACACTTCCCTGAGGAGGACATACAAAGGGCCCACAGGCATATGAAAGACTGTTTGACATCACCAGCCATCAGACAGATGCAAATTAAAACCACAATGAGATACCACCTCACAGCTTTCAGAATGACTAACATTAACAAATCAACAAATAAATGCTGGCAAGGATGTGGAGAAATGGGAACCCTGGTGCATTGTTGGTGGGAAAGTAGACTGGTGCAGCCACTATGGAAAACAGAATAGAATTTCCTCAAAAAACTAAAAATGGAACTGCCTTTTGATCCAGTAAATCCACCGCTAGGATTATACACCAATTCAGAAGAACCTATGTATCCCTATGTTCACAGCAGTGCTATTTACAATAGCCAAGTGCTGGAAACTACCTAAGTGCCCATCAGTGGATGAATGGATCAAAAAACTTTGGTACATTTGGATACAAAAAATGATGGAATACTACACAGCAGAAAGAAAGAAGAAACTCCTACCTTTTGCAACAACATGTATGTAGAGAGTATTATGTTTTGTGAAATAAGCCACTCAGTGAAAGACAAATACTATATGATCTCACCCAATACAGAAGACTAATGAGCAAAACAAACAAGCAAAACAGAATCAGAGGCATGGAAACAAGGAACAGACTTACCATGTGCAGAGGGGAGGAGGAAGGAGGAGAAGGAGGTAAAGCAGGGGAACAGTTGAGTCAAGGAACTAGCATCTATAATCCATGGGCATGGACATGTGGATTGATTGTGCAAGGGGCAATGTGGAGGGAGTGGAATGGGGGAGCAGTGGGGGAAAATGGGATCAATGTAATACAATAACAATAAAATTAAAGTACAAAAAAGATGATAGATACAAATATAGATATAGATGTAGATATAGGTATATGTAAATAAAGATATAAATATAACCCAAGGGTTATCTGGGTAGTAAAATCATGCACAAAATACAAATAGTGCAGTTATTCAATTTGTAAACCAAATATACCTCCCTAAAGTAACCACTAAAATTATTTAATGCTTTTACTAGCATAAGTAGATATGAATCATTGATATGCATAATTTATAATTATATAATATTTTTTTTTACTATAAAGTTGATTATTCTTTATGCAATGTCCTTCCCAGGGCTTTTGATATTTGATAATAGAACTTACAATCTTATATTTTCTATATCATTATTTGAATGGCTACATAATTTTTATGTCTATTTAAATATACTCTATTATATTTATTCATTTTTAACTTTAAAAAGTCAACACTTTATTTAGCTGATCTTGTTTTCAGTTTTTGCTACTATGAAAAAAATGATGTAATAAACATCATTGAGTCAAGATCTTTGTAAACCTTTGTCAGTACATCTGCAGGGACAACTTCTTGCAGTGGGATTGCCAAATAGAAAAAGTGTGTGCCTCTTAAAATGTGATACATGTTGACAAATTGCATTCTATAAATGCACAAATATACACTTCCCAATGACAGTGCCCCTTATCTTCATCTTCATGACTAATGTTTGAGGACATAGATTCTGAAAGAAGAAGTAAATGAAGAAGCTAACATTGCAGCTCAGCCCTGTTGGGTTTTCAAAATTGTGCCTAAGTCTCCATTGTCTAAGCATTATGATTAAAAGAAAGCATGGATGATATTATATTTTATTGATATTAATAGCCTTTAAGTGCTTTTGAATCTGTGATCCCATTTGATTTCTGCAATAACCAGTGAAACAGAATCTAAGTGAATAATTTAATTACCTAAGAGTGTGTAACCACCTACTACCCTACACTCGTTATTTCCTTAGTTAGGGTTTACCCTCTAACACTTCAGTGATATTAGGCATGTGACCTTATCCAAAGTTTCTGGTTTGACCAATAAGGAGGAAAAAAAAACCCAAAAAACTAAGAGATTGAATTAGATGATATCAATGGTAAATTGTAATTCATGTGTTTTTAATTTTTTTTTTAACTTCTATTCCCTTAGGGCAGAAATTAGAAAGTAGAAAGTTATTCACTTTTAAATACTACCACCACAGAGTATCATTTGACTGTGAGGTGTGTATGTGTGTGTACACATGCAAGTACAAAGATAAGAAGAGGGGACAAGAGCCAATAATATCCTTACTAGTATTTTGAAAGAACCAGCTGGCTATTAATATCTGGTTGCAATACAAGAAGCTTATAACTGACACTTTGCTACATTATGAATTTCTATTATCTGCACTCCTCTTGCAGAAATTTGAGTTTAAATACCCAACCACAAATGGTAAAACCCAGGAGTTTTCTTCAATTGTTTCGAAGCAAACAGTATTTCCCATTAAGTTAAAAACTGATTAGGCAGAAAACATTTTTAGTAACCTCAAGAGCTAAAGATTAGCAAGAGTTATTAATTTGCCCAGGTATTTTTACTTCTTAAAAGTTTGCTCTCCATGTGTCATCATTGCATTAGCTATTGCTGAAGTTAGATATTTTACTTTTTTCACTTTCTTTTATGTTTGTAAAATAAAATTGAAACTATGATGACACTGAGCCAGTGTCTCCACTGAATCATAATCTTACTGGGTGACCTATTTTGCCTTCTTTGTTTTCATCTTTCTTTGAGGGCCTCTCTGAAGGCTGGAAACATTTTACCTCTCGCTTAGGCCTTTATCATCTTATCCACATCATAAATCATCTAATGATTTAATGCAATAGAGTTAATTTGCAGACATATATGCATTTGATTATGTCATTTTCCTTATCTGGTTTCATATAAACATTTCTCCATTTTTTGCCATATAAAGTCATGCTTTTGATTGGGACTATCAAATTCTTTTATAATTTTACTCCAAATTCACTTTCAGATCATTTTTCAAAGGTAATTTATAGATTCAAAACCATCAATGTATTGTTTTATAAAGAAGAAGTGAGAAATAACTAAAATTTAAACCATAACAAAATTTAAACAATAAATAAAACAGCAAAAATGCAACTTTTTTTCAAGTTATGCTATATGTATATGTAATCTTTTCCTTTGGGAGGTTCCATACTTCTTAAATTCTAATCTGGGCCAGCAAGGGAAAGGAACTTCCGTTTCTTCAGTGAATCCTCCCAAATGTTTGTTCTATCTGATCAAAATGGATTTGCTTCTTTTGCAAAATGGAATAATCACATTATGTGCATTAATTAAAAGGTTGATTTTGAATAGGCATGGCTAGACTTGGTGACCAGCTCAGCCTAGGGAATAATACACTGTTCATTTCTTCCACTAGTGGTTATCATTTCAAAAGCAATTCATTGCTTTAAATAATGAGGTAACTCTTGTTGAGAATCATAAAAGCTTGCCAGCTGGCATTTGTCAGTGAGCAATATATCACTGGAGAGATTGTACGCTTTTGATGGGTGAGGCCAATACATCATCCAGATGAAATTCTGTGATGATATATAGAAGATGAAGATGTCCAAGAAAGGAATTGGGTCTTTTTCTTTTTTAGGTGAGGATAAAAAGAAAAGGAGGGGAACTCTTTAATTTATAAGAGTAACAAAGAACCCTGAGAATCCTTAAATTACAGCTGTGTCATTGGTGAAGTATAATAAAGATGGTCAAAGGAATGAGGCAATATTTCTTTGAAAAGAACAAAAGAATTATATTTTCAATTGTAAAACATTATAAAGTGGATTTCTTTAATAAGCAAGCTGAATATTAAGTCTGACTTCTTGCAAAGTTTCCAACCCATGCTGATCTTTGCCTTCAGCAAATAAAACTGTGGAAATGCAGCTTCATAAACAGGGCATTTTCTTCAAGGAGGCTGAGGTCTTCTACCTCTGGAGGACAGCTTGGGAAAGGCTGTTCTCATAGGTCAAGTATGTTTCTTTCTGGATTAACGATAGATAAGGCCTTTAATTGTGATGGCAAGTAGAGAAGTTGCCATCACAACTAGACTTATGAGCCTAACTTCTCTATATATGGAATTTAATAAATCTAACTTTTACCTTAAGAGCAGCACTTCTGGGTAATGTGAAAATTAGTTATTTGAAAGAAAGAATTTTGTTTTCCAAAACTTCAGATTGTCACAAAATGTGCACACGTGCTTCTACAGATATAAATAGCCTAAGACACAGAGGACTGATAAGACCATAGGTAAAATGTCACATTCCCAATTGGTGGTTTTAGGTTTTTGGTGGTCTTAGGTTGTAAACATCATGTCTGATTATTAAATGTTTTAAGGTAGTGTTTTGTAGGATGAAAGAAACTACTTGTCGCAAGTTGGATACTATCTTGATACTATGTTTCCCACAGATGTAGGAAAACTAGTGCAAAAAAGTGAGTGTGTCCTGGAGACAGACTCAGTAACTAATATTGAGTTTCAAAAACAGGCAATTCTTTTCTTAATAGAGCCTTTGGATATTGAGAGAGTAAGAAAAAAATTTAACCTGAAGAAAAATTTAGAGAACAGTAAGATGTTTATCTTCCTTGACTCTATTTCATATCTGTCCTTCCTGAAAGTTCAATACCAACAAAAATGAACATATTTATTGAGCAGTATTGCTTGTGTATCACAGTACTTGGTAGTGTGATCTATCAAGGAATTTACAATTGCAAAGTGGGTATTGGAAGCAGAAAGGACAAATACATAAAAGCACAGGCAGCTTTAGATAAGGCAAAAAAAAAAAAAAAAGCACCTTGTTTAGTGGGTGCAGTGAAAATTTCATAAAAGAAATAACTAAAATACTGCTATTTAAAAGCTACATTACTCCCTGACTGGTGGCTCAGTGGAATGGTGCCAGCCTGTGAACTCAAAGGTTGCTGGTTAGATTCCCAGTCAGGGCACATAACCAGGTTGCAAGTCAGGTCTCCAGCCAGATCTGTAGCTGAAGGCAGGTGAAAGGCAACCAAACATTGATGTTTCTCTCCCTTTCTTTCTTTCTTCCTGCCAGTTTCTCTAAAAAATAATGAATAAAATCTTTAAAAACATAAAACTTCACTTAAAAAAAAAACTCTTAAAAGCTGTAAACTTTCTTGTACAGGTCTGTATTACAGCTACATAGTACAATAACAACCACTTGATAACACTACATGTTTAAATAAAATGGAAAAAAATAATGAATATATAAATGAGTAAATTAGAAATGACTTTTTATGGATGTCATCTTTTGTGCAATATGTAAGATTCTCTCTTTATATCAAAAATATATGTTTTATTGGGCAGGGAAAAAAAGTACCAAAAGACCCTTGTGCAATCCTGCCTTTATGGGTCAAGGTGCATTTTGATTATTTGCCTTGGAACAGGGTTTCCTTTAGTTATAAACATGGAACGTTCTGTCCCCACTAGAGGAACACATAACAATCAGGCTTAGGTCATGCTATGTTTGCATTAGATTATTTATAAAACATCTTTAAAGAGAGAAAAATAATAAAATTTTATGAGGTCCTTACATTTCACATTATGGAATGAGAATATTTGTGTGATTTGTTTCTTTGTAGCATCTCTGCAAGGTCACCTCTTGGAGCCAAATGAGCAAGGAAAAGTTGTCATTGGTTGTCCTCACTGTTAATTCTTTTAACAAAAGAAGAAAGAAAGAGGCCATTTCCAGGTGTGACAGTGACCAGGTAGTGTCCATGGATCTTGGCCATGGAGATAATAGATATATTTATTTATGCTTTAGTGTGAGGAAAGTGACCTCTGGAGAAATAGGTATGAGCCATCTATCAGTGCTGGTAACATCAGGTTATGTCTGATTAGTAAACTGTTTTAAATGGAAAGTAAAGGCACTTTGTTGACAACCTCTTTTCTAAGGTGTCTTGTCATTTACATTTTTTTCACTGCTTTAATAAAACAAAACTTATTAGTTAATTCTAAAAGAAAGATGTCTCCTTGATCTTAATGGAAAACTCCTCTAAATAGTATGCTATAGAAATAAACAAAATGAATTGAGATGGTGGGAGGGAAGAAATTCCAATTAAAGGAAAGAGAAAGCAGAGATGTGGAGGCAGGGAATGAGGCTTGTTTTGAGAAAACAGGGAGCACGGAGGATAATTCACTCTGTCTAATATGGGACCCTCAAATGTTACTGTGCGTATATAACAAACATTAGGTATTTTACTCAAACGAGTAAATTTTTAAACTGCCCATAAGTAATTCTATATGCAGCTGGTGTGGGTGGAATTCAGAAACTGAACTCTTAACAAGTATGTCAAAGCATTTTTTTTAAACATTGGAGAACAATAGGAATTTAACTTTCATATTATAATGTAGGATCTTTATTTTTTTTTAATCCTGATTAGTTAGACACAGAGTTTGTATGACAGCAGCCACACTCTGACCTGTAGATGCCGGTCTAACAGAGCACGTACCACGGGAAGCATGCTGGGTCTGTGACATTGGGATGTGGAGGGACCGTGCCAAATAAGGCGCTTCATTTCTGGTTAAGAAAGCAGCTGATACACACTTCCAGCCAATTGCTGGCATAGTTATGATTAATTTCCTCCTTTAAATAATTGTGTGTGAGCCAAACTGACATGTATGTGGGCTGAAGATGGTCCGCGAGAGGTTTATTTTTGTTAACATAAGAAAGTCTAAACTAGTAGAGAATTTTTATTAAAATGCATTTGAACGAAACAAAGACCACTCCTGGACACACAATCTCAACAAACAAAAAAAATGCCTTTCACAGTGGCAGTTTGCAGCTTCTGATATGCATGTGAAATTAAGGAAGGAATGTAAGAAAGATCACGTGTAGGTGGGAGAAAGTTGGGTGGGTATTAGATTATGGGTTAGTTCACAAGATTATGTGTTCTCTTAGGGTAGTCAAGCTTTAAAAAGATGGGTCTGAGAGGGAGTCATTTCAAAGGTGTCAACATAGATCCACAGAAACAATGGACAGGGCTTGCTTAAGGCAAAACTGAATCTTTCATTAAAGAAGTTACAAGTCTGGGTGTGATAACCCACGATGACCTGCCTCGTTGGGAATTTATGATCACATCACCCTGGGAGGTTTCTTTCCAAAGAGCCCCTTTTTCATACATATTTGCAACCCCTGTCTAGGGTTTAGGTTTACATAGTTTTGGAGGAAAGAGAAAGGGGGAGGCTATGGAAATTAATTGGCCCCCTGAACTTGAAGGACTCAATGTTAGTTCCTTCACTTGCAGGCAGTGGAGAGCCATTGAAGATTTGTGAACTGAGGAATGACGTACAATAGTAGTTCCTAAATCGGCATTGGATGTCCAGTTAAGGAAGCAATTTATTATAATGAAATGGGCACTGGTTTTAGTGACAAAGCTTCCCCTTTTTACTCCAACTGTACTACTTATTTCTTGAGTTAATTAAGGGGTGCTTTTTAATTTCTATGAGCTTTATTTTGCTCTCTGTAAAATGAGCAAAATGGGTTGATTATGAGGATTAAACAATCTATTGCAAGGGCTCTATAGCTTGTTAAATGGTATCAAATATATTTCTCTAGAGTTCTTAGGTCCAATGAAAGAGACATTGGGATCTCAGAAATGGCATAAGGATCCTAATGTAATGGCCCAGAAAGAGAATGTGGCATAAATCTGCATAATGATCAGGCTGATTGCATAATTTGGGAGGCTATAAAGGATGAGCAAACACCTATGAGAACACTTCTGCTATATTTTATGTGGGAAACTGAGGACAATACCCAGAAAATGAACTAGAACAAAAGATGAATATCTCCTGTATCATCAGGAAGGTACTTCAGTAAGTTCTGTGGTGGAATGCAAGAATTGTTGGGAGTCCAAAATCAGTAATGCCTACCCTTAGGCTACCATAGGCCTTTTAGCTATCAAAGTCTTGCTCAGATGATCAGAACTGAACTTATGGATTCTGATAAGTAAAGGATATTCCTGGTTCTGCCACTTATTAGCTCAGGTAAATTACTAAACTCACCAAGAATCAGGGTGCTTGTATGTAAAATGGAAGAATCACACAACCCGCTTTTTTGGTAGTGTTATGTAGATTAAATACAATGATACATATAAAACATTTGGAAAAAATAGCCTATCATAAAATGCACTGAAAAAATAGTTGCTACTTATGTTGGTGAAATTATTCTTCTTGCTCTCATCTGCATAATTTGAAGACAAAATTTCTACACACTGCATAAATACACACATACTCACTCACACACATCAGCCTCATAATGCTAGTTTGGGGCACTGAAGAAATGGGAAATTAGGCCGGTTTATTTATAAGTTTAAAGCTCAACATTGTCATGGAACTAAGTAAAAATGTGTCTTCGTCTTCACATGGTGTTTTCTTTGTGAACAAACTACTCCTTTTTTATGAGAACACAGTCATATTGGAGTGGGCCCCACCTTAATGACCTCATTGTAACTTGACTACCTCTGTAAATACCCTATTTCCAAATAAGGTTACATTCTGAGATACTGGGTATTATGATTTCATTATCTTTGGGAGACACAATTCAACTCATAACACCTGGATTACTGTAATAACATCTTAATTTTTTCCCTGTTTCAACCTTTCTCGCTATAGAATACAACCTATTCTCAACTCAGCAGAATAAAGTTGTAATAGAATTCAGTAGCATTGCTTGTCTCTGAGTAGTCTTTATTTATTTTTTTAAAGATTTTATTTATTATTTTTAGAGAGAGGACAACGGAGAGAGGCAGAGAGGGAGAGAGACATCAATGTATGGTTGCCTTTCACCTGCCTTCAGCTATAGACCTGGCTGGAGACCTGGCTTGCAACTTGGTTCTGTGTGCCCTGGCTGGGAATCGAACCAGCAACCTTTGGGTTCACAGGCCAGCACCTTATCCACTGTGCCATCTGAGTATTCTTTAAATGGCTCCTTGTCTTTTTCAAATTAAAAGCCAAGTCCTTCTGATGCCCTCCCATGTTCTCTGATGAGAAAAAAGCAGTCTATGATTAATAATTCACCTAGTATAAAAATTTTAAATCTTAACTAAGAAAGGAATTTATTAATGTTTTGTCCTTCTATACAAATACTGTCATTGCTCTGTGATTCTTTAATATAGGTCAGGAGGCATCATTCATGGCCTGCAGATCAAATCCAGTTCATCACCTGTTTTTATAAAGAAAGTTTTATTGGAACTTAACCATTGCCACTTGTTTACATATTGTTAATGACTGCTTTCAGCTACACTGATAGAGTTGAATAGTTATAACAGAGATCATATGGCCCAAAAGCCTAAAATATTTACTAAATGGTCTTTTATGGAAAAAGTTTATTGATCTCTGACACCACTAAAATATCTTCACTATTTTACTGCTTTGAACAAATATGACAATCCCTTTTAAATCCTAAGGGTTTTACTGAACAAATATCAATGCCTCTTTTCCATTTGTACCCTTCAAATACTGATTTGCAGTGTGTAACCTTGTGACTTTCCTCTGCATTGCTGAGCATCATGAGGTCTCACTTTCCCTACCTAATTATCATGTATCTCTTGGCCTCCTCTTCTAACGATCATAGGGCAAACCCTGAAGGGATTCTTGGGTATATTATATATGTAATGAAGTCTATAATTCTGTAGTGTTGAGAAATTGAGCTGTGATGACTCCTTGCCCTTTTTTCAGTGTAGTTTTTATAAAGAGCAAAGTCTTTTAAAATTTCATGTGGGTGCCTCTCCCTATTTTCTAACAACATAGATGGTCTCCCAAATAATACTCTTCTGGTATTATCCTGTATTAATCTTTTCCTTCTTCAAACCCCTTTAACCACAATGCTCCCTTTTTTATTGGAAGAGTTCACCAGACACTCTTCCATCTTATGTCTTTTGTTCTCACCGCACTTTCTACCCAGATTCCCCAAATATGCACATGGCTTGCTTATTACCTACTTTAAGTATTATTCTGATGTCAACTTCTCAAAAAAAGAAAAGAAAGAAAGAAAAAAAACTTCTTTGACAGCACTTAAAACTAGAATCCCCACACCTGACACTCCCATACCTATTTTATTTCATTCACTTCAAAGAGAATATTACACAATTTGCTTAATTGTTTTGTCATTAACTGTCTTTCCCCCTGGAATATGAGCTACATAGTGCATTATACACTGTTCCATGTCTAGAACAGTGTCAGGCATATAAAAGTCACTTAGTAAATATAAGTTGTAGGAAGTGAAATAAAACCAGTACCACACACAAAAAAATATAATACAATTCCAAATCCATACATTTGAAGTTTAGGATCAGGGTATGGCAATAGTTACAATTTTTTTTTTTTTTTTTTTTGGCATCAAGTATTCATAAAGGGAACAATACCTACTGAATGTCTATTATATGACTGGCACCATTCTATGAAACAGAAAATGAACAGCCTGCCTTATTTTTTCCCTCGGCACCTATCACTCCTTGACTTCAGATAATAGATATATGTCTACATTTTTATTGTCTACCTCCCCACTATGCCTCCAAATAGTGTGCTAACTCTTTTAAAACCATCATTTCTCTTTTTTTGTTTAGTGCTCTGTTTCCAATTCTCAGTAAAATCTCTGGCACAGAGTAGCAGGAATTTAGAAGGTAATTGAATGAGTGTAATTTGTTTTCAAGTCCCCCACCCCCAGACATGCCCTTTTGTTATCCTCCAAATTGTCAGCACTATTTCCTTCACTTGCTCCTTCCTTCTGAATCTGAGGTTTTGGGTTGTTTAGTGTTTTATAGATGTGGGAATCTTCCATCCTTTGACATTTAAAATGGCATTTTTTAAATAACAGCAAATATCATTGGAAGATAAACCATGAAATACAGTGTTTTTCTCAAACTTGATAATAGGAATTTGTTCAAATGGAAGATATAAGTTAATATAACATCACCAAGTTTCTTCAGTGCATTAAAACTGGCTCAAAGCCCTGCCTGGTGGCTCACTGGATAAGCACTGGCCTGAGAACCCAAAGGTCGCTGGTTCGATTCCCAGACAGGGCACATAACCAGGTTGCAAGCCAGGTCTCCAGCAAGGTCCCCAGCTGGAGGCAGGTGTAAGGCAACCATTCATTGATATTTCTCTCCCTTTCTTTCTCCCTCCCTGCCCTTCTCTCTAAAAATGATTAATAAAATATTTTTTAAAAATCCAGCTAGAAATGTTAGGGAGAAAGGCGTGGAAGCACTCTTTATTGAGTCATGTCACATAATTGAATGACTAATTTGAATAACAACACTTTCAGCTAAATTCTGCTACTACTATATTACAGTTGAAAAACTGAGGCACATAGAGGTGAAATTCCTGCTCCAAAATCATATATCTGGGGGAAGGCAGAGCTTTATTGTCACCAGGGAGTCCAAACTCTCATCCTTTCCATCAAGCTACTCTCCAAATCAAAGTTCCAAAAGCATTTCAAATTCTAAGACATGTGTGAATAAAGAGATGCTTATTGCTCATAATAAGAATCTCCATGTGGCTTTTAGGAGACAGAGTTGAAGAGTCAAATTAAAAGAACAATAAGAAAAGAAAAATCAGAACAAAAATATATTAACAAGAAGTAACATACAACTACTCTGCTACCTAATAAGTGATCTATATGAAGCTTGAAGAGAAGAGCTGTAGCTCTCTTATTTTAAGCCTTTTATTTTAGATGTAAATAAAGTATAAATCCCTTTTAAAAGAAAAAATACAATCACTTACACCTCTAGTATTTATTTGGATATTTTTCATTGCTATATTATCTAACTATACTTCAAGTTTCATGTTTATTGACATTTTACAATTAAAAATATTAAAAAACCACAAAACTATAAAAACAATATTTGATATCAGTATCTAATTAACATTGTTCATGATGTTTAGTAACAGTAAATGTTATTCTGAGAATACAACTCTGAGTGTAGGATTATTTTTCTTTTATTTTTAGTTTGCCTTGAATACAGTAATAGTACTCAGTGCCAGGTAATTACTTAATTATTTCTAGACTTTCCAGTTTTGGAATTCTTGCATAAGTTTTACATAGTGGATGATTTTAATTGGGAAATAAAAAACAATATTTACCACCAAGTGTTCTTCTCTTTTTACTGATGTTTGGTTGGATTTTAGCCAGAAACAGTTAAAATGGTACCAGCCAGCACTCATTCTACCAAAAATGTGTTTGAATATAGGCATTGAATATGCCACCACTGGGTCACAAGATAATCATGTAGATGATACTGTTTATGTTTATATTTATTTTAAAAATTAATAAGATAAAAACTAAAACATTTTAAATTTATTATAAGAAACTAAAATATTCACAAAAATATGAGTACCTGTCCCTGCCACCTCCCTATCCTCTCCCCATATACATTAAACCCATTTACAAAATACTTCCATGGGCCATTCCTAGGTCAGCCTCCTGTGTACTAGCTACTCTTACTGTGCAAGAACCTCTGGCTCACTTGGAAGGAGAATAAGTTAACATAAACACATTAGGAGAGATTCTGCTAGTTCCCTTCCAATGTCATTTGAGCAGGAAAGCACCCTAAAATGTGAGTATTGACATTCACACATATGCCTCTAATCAATATTTATAACTTTGAGATGTCTGAAAATTATTTCCCAGTAATATTAATGAATATCAATCACAGAGTAAAATGGGACATTTAAGTTGCAGTAACTAGGACATGACTGCTTGGCCATAAAAGAGGCTGAGACACTAGGAGCTGTACCCACTGAGGACATGGATAAAAGGGGTTTCACTGAGACTTCTTATCATATTCCTCATGGGCAAAGGACAGTGTTCAACTGAGTTCTGTGAGCAATTGCTTTAGAAACTAAACAATGTATCATGGTGTAAGGATATTCTCAATAGTGTTTAATCAAACATCAGAAATAAGAGACTTAGAAGGCAATTTGCTCTTCTGTATACAGACAGAAAAAGGAAAGCAGGACAAAAAGAATGAGCAGGAAAGAGAAGAGGCAAAAAGATAAGGGAAAAGGCATGGAGATGAAATGTAAAGTTGTTCATGTACATAAGCCACCAAGACAAAAGTTTTTGTTTCTTCACATGTAAAATTTATTAAAAGGGAAAGGTAGTTTTACTGAAGAGCTCAAGTTGCAAAAATGGAGATGATTAGATTAAAATCAGTGACTTTGCCAGAAAAAAAAGTGCTTAATCTGAAAAATAGAAATAATAATATTCCTCTCATAGTATTTTATAAGGCAACTGGCCATTTCTGGATTATGTCTTTTAGAGAAAATACTTGTACATCTGGATAATGTATCTACTAATAAAGAATAAACACCAGCAATAAGAAATGTAATCACAGTGGCAAAATAGAAGAAGGTATTTCTAAAATGGCCTCTCTTTCTTTTTCTCTGCCTTCCTGAAGGCAGAGAACACAAACTTGGAACATGTGTAAAGGCATTTTGAAAGATTAGGGCCCTATCAAAAATGGACTAAAGAATGTAACTAGAAGGAAAGCATTTAGGGTGAGGTTTTATTTAGCAAACAAGGCTGAGAGATGGAAAATATGGGTGAGTAGCAAGAGTAATGATCCTCTGTCTTGATTCTTTTACCAACAACCACCCTCTCTTTTTTATTCTTCAGTGATCAAGCCATCATTTCTATCTTTATATGATTTGAGAAAAAGAGAGTATGACTTTGGTACATATACACAATGGAATTCTATGTAGCAGAAAGAAAGAAGGAACTTGTACCCTTTGCAACAACATGGATGGAACTGCAGAGTATTATGCTTAGTGAAATAAGCCAGTCAGTGAAGGACAAATATCATATGATCTCACCTCTTACGGGACAATAATGAACAAAACTAACAACAACCAACACAGAACCAAGT
>PVIW01016170.1:0-17476 GCA_004026585.1 Noctilio leporinus | reverse complement strand
TTTGGCTCCATATAAATTTTTGAAGTATTTTTTCTATTTCTGTGAAGTCTGTCATTGGTATTTTAATTGGGATTGCATTGAATCTGTAGATTGCTTTGGGTAGTATGGACATTTTAATGATGTTAATTCTTCCCATCCACGAACATGGTATATGCTTCCATTTATTTGTGTCTTCCTTGATTTCTTCCTTCATTGTTCTGTAGTTTTCTGAGTACAGGTCTTTGACCTCCTTATTTAAGTTGATTCCTAGGTACTTTATTTATTCTGATTGCTTTTATGACTACTTGAAATTCTCTTAAGATTTTATTTTATTTTTAATATTTAGGCATTTGATCCAAATATTCATGTGTGTTTTTTCATGTTTACTGAGATTGTTAGATAACTGGATTGATGTTTTCAAACAAATTTGTTAAAATTTCAGTAGTCCTTCTTTAATTCTTTTTTTGCTTCATCCTTTCTATAATATTCTTCTCAGGCTTAGATTTCATGCATTAGCTGGATTTCTCTTATCCAGTAGGTCACTGTGTCTGTGATTATTTAAACATTTTTATTATATTGTGCATAAATTTGTTTTAATTTGCATACTTTCTATTGACTTCAGGTTTACTAAGATTTCCTATTGTAGTGTTCAGCCTGCTAAACTTACTTAGTTAACTCTTAATTTCAAATTATAATACTCAGTTTTATCTTTTCTTTTTTTCTTTTAAATATTGCCACATCCATGCCCTGGCTGGTGGCCTAGTGGATAGGCCCGGGCCTGTGAACCCAAAGGTCACTGGTTCAATTCCCAGTCAGGGTACATAACCAGGCTGCAAGCCAGATCTCCAGCCAGGTCCACAGCTGGAGGCAGGGGAAAGGCAAACATGCATTGATGTTTTTCTCTCTTTCTTCTTCCCTCCCAGTCCTTCTCTCTAAAAATAATAAATAAAATCTTTTAAAAAATTAAAAAATATTTATGAAAGTTATTTTAAATTGTCTTTGATAATTTCAATATCTGGGTCATATGTAAATCTGCTGTTAATGGCTATTTTCTCTTGATTGTGGTTCACTTTCCCCTGCTTCTCATGACTAATAAGATTTTATTGTATCTTAAAGCATGTTAAGTGATATATTTTAGATACTGGATTCTGGTTGTGTTTTTCTTTAACTTCTGAAGAGAGTGAATTTTATTTGGCAGGCAGTTAAATACAACTTTTGTGGAGGCTTGGCTTTAGACTTTATTATAATAGGTTCTTACTCCTAAGACTTGACCATTCAGAATTTTCCTTGGAAAGTCCACGTTGTTTAAGTTTACTCCAAAAACTAGCATGGATGACTCATGGACATGAACAACATGTGGGACTAACTGTGGGAGAGGAGATGGAGAGGGTGGAGCAGTGGAGAGCAGTGGGGGAAAAATGGGATAAATGTAATACAACAATAATAAAATTAAATTTAAAAAAGAAAGAAAAGAAAGTCCAAGTTATTTATAAAGTATTTCTTATTGCAAATACTTCCTCTTTCCTCAGTATTGAGCGGCTGCTAAAATGTCTACTTAGTGCTATTCATCTAGCTTTTGCTTTGCATTGATAGGGTTGGGTTTTTTTTTTGTTTTTTTGTTTTTTTTTTTGCTTGTTTGTTTTTTAGTGTTGCCTTATTATATGTAATGTAGTGGTCTACAAAAGAAAGATATGAGGGAAATGTATATATAGGTTTTGTGGTTCCCTTCTCTAGGGTCTTCTTTCTCTGTTATTTCCTATTCATTTTTCACATTGGGAAGTCCTAAACTTGAACTTCCACATTGGGAAGTCATCAGCTTAGCAGCACTCCTAAACTCGGCTTGACCTCTCTGCTCTGTGCACCATCCAAACTGGGTTCCTACAGAGCAAGAAGGGTTAAATGTCAGTGTCATTTAATTTGCTTCAATGGCCACTATCTCTCTAGTTTATGGATGCTTTTAGTCAATTTGCAGTGTCTTCCTACCATAGTTGTGGTTTTACAAATGTTTTCATAGGATTTATAATCGTTATTGACAAGGCTTTGCTCAATTCATCTTTCTTGAGTCAAACTGTAGAGCTAAGTGGTGTTTATAACAGCAAAGTTATCACCCTGAGTTTTCCAAGTCACTTAAGTTAGGACCAGTCTCTGAATTTTTCCCCAAAGACATGGTATTTTTAAAATTTATTATTTTTAAGGCAAAGGAACTCCAAAGAGATTTACTTGACCCCTTTGACCGTATCTTTTATATATTCCAATAGACCTAATGTGAAACGTACCCTGTTGAAACATCATTTATCACCCAACTTGATTAAGCCCTACTTTTACCAATCTTTTATCATGGAATTCTGGATCTGCAAATGTTACTGTTAGCTCAGAGCGAGTGTTGAATAATTCCTAAAATATCAGGGTATTTCTCTGTCTCTGTCATCCTGCTTGGTTTCCTCCTTCTCAACTACCTCTTCTTCTATCTTATTGGCTGAGGATCTGTAATCTATTATGTTGTATCATATTGGCATGAGCCAGATTTTCCTTACTTCATTTGAACTCTTTTTCATTTATTCAAGTCAGGTAGGATTTTGGTGATCCCTGATCAATCAACCTTTACCAAAGACATTTGTGAGTTAGTCCATTCTCACTTCTAATTTGGTCCTGATGTCTATTATGGTGACTACTCTTACACTAGATCTAATTTTACATTCTGATATTTCCTTCAATAGCCATGACTCACCAGTTTTCAAAGAGTTTAAAGAACCCTTTCCAAAATCAGCATCTACCATCAGCTTACCTTGCGTATAAAGAATAGCATGAAATCATTGTCATAAACATTGACCCACTCTTCCCAATATCTTCCTTCTATTTTTTAATGCTTTGTAAAAAAAAAAAAAAAAAAAAAAAAAAAAGCGTCTTTTATATACTTTTGAAATTATATTTAGTGAGCAGGTGAGTAGATTCCAAATGCTAAATCTACTCTAATATATTTATATCTTTTAGTTTTAGGTTCTTTCCTATATTAAGTCAAGAAATTTATTTAAAGCATATTAACTTAAAAAAAATTATGAGCCAAGCCCTGGCTGGTGAAACAGTGGATAAGGCACTGGCCTGCAATCCCAAAGGGTGCTGGTTCAATTTCCCAGCTAGGTCTCCAGCCAGGTCTCCAGCCAGGTCCATAGATGGAGGCAGGTGAAAGGCAACCATATATTGATGTTTCTCTCCCTCTCTGCCTCTCTCCCTACCCCTCTCTCTAAAAATAATAAATTAAAAATCTTTAAAAACTAAGAATAAATTAAAAAATAAAAAATTATGAGTGAAAGGTAAATCTAAATTTATTGAAACAAAAGAAAAAATATTAAAACTAATTTCAGATACTTCAGCTAGCACATTGAAATAGAATACCTGGTCGATGAATATATATTAACAAGTTCAGCCTGCTATGTAGGGACCATGGCGTTGGCATGGCCAGGATTTCTGCTTTTAGAAATATATATGTCCTGTGAAAATAATAAAACATTCAAATGGAATATTTATGTGTAAAAATTTTCGATATCAGTGTATCCTTACTCATAAAAGTAAAACAGTGGCAACAACCTGCAACTTTAATTAGGAATTGGTTATATTATTTATAGAATAACCATATGATGAATTACCATGCTGTAATTAAAATAATATTTTTAAGAAGTTATTTTAAGCCAAAATAATAATATGTTTAGGTCAAAAATTGTTATAAACAACTCTGAAGTATCATTTGCAAATAAAAAGCAGTAAGTATATTATTTGTGTATATTTTTAAAAAGATACTTTTGTGTATATTCTATAAGAAATATATAGCCTTTTTAGTAAAATAATATTTGATATTATTAAACAAAAATTTGAATATGTACATTGAAGGGTGAACCTACTATAGTTCTCTGATAGATTCTGAGTAGCCTAGTGTTGTATTTGCAGTAGTGGAAAATATGTATGACCTGGTGGTGAAGCCAGATGCTTGGTCATAGCAAAGTCCACCATAATCATCATGTATTCTCTTAACAGCATTATTTCTTTCTATCTCTATTTTTATTCATTTCTTTTTAAATTTTAGACCCATCTCCCATCTACTGTGGCTCTTTTTAAAAAATATACCTAATTTACTTTATTTATGCAAATGAGAGGGAGTATTTTTATATATTTATTTTAATAATCAAAGAATGAGACTATTTGACTCTCTTCCTCATTATAAAAATAGTCACAGGGATATAAAGTACAGCATAGGAAATATAGTAAATAATATTGTAACTCTGTATGGTGTCAGAGGGGGATCATTTTATAAGTTATGTCTAATCACTATGTTGTACATGGGAAGCTAATATATAAATGTCAATTGTGCTTGAAAAATTAAAAAATACATATATTCTGAGAAAGGATCTGTACATGAAATCTTTCCCCTTCATTGTCAGTGGAATATTATTTTACAGTTCTGGGATTATGTTCTAATTCTGCTCATAAAGAGAGTTACATAAATTGTCAAAATTCTTTTTTAAAGTATATTTTATTGATTGTGCTATTACAGCTTTCCCAGTTTTTTCCCCCCTTTGCTCCACTCTGCCTGGTAACTCCCTTCTCTCCAGCAGTCTCCTGACTCTGTTCATGTCCATGGGTCATGCATGTAAGTTCTTTGGCATCTTCATATCCTTTACTATTCTTAATATCATCTTGTCTATTTTGTGCCTACCAATTATGCTTCTTAATCCCTGCACCTTTTCTCTCATTCTTTCCTCTCCCCCTCCCTCCTTATAACCCTCCAAGTGATCTCCATATCTATGATTCTCTTCCTGTTCAAGTTGTTTGCTTAATTTTTTTTTTTTAGATTAGTTGTTGATAGTTGTGAGTTTGATGTCATTTTACTCTTCATAGTTTTGATCATTTTTTTCTTAAAAATTCCCTTTAACATTTCATAATATTAAGGGTTTATGATGATGAACTCTTTCAGTTTTACCTTGTCTAGGAAGCACTTTTTCTGCCCTTCCACTCTACATGATAGCTTTGTTGGATAGAGTAATCTTTCATCACTTTGAATGAAAAGCCAGTCCATTCCTGCCTGCAAAGTTTCTTTTTAGAAATCAGCTGATAGTCTTATAGGAACTCCTTTGTAGGTAAATTTTGCTTCTCTCTTGCTGCTTTAAGATTCTCCCTTTATCTTTAACCTTTGGCATTTTAATTATGTTGTGTCTGGGTGTGATCCAACTTACTTGGTGGGTCCAACTTACTTGGTACTTTCTGTGCTTCCTGAACTTGTATTCCCTAGCCAAATTATGGAAGGTTTTTTTTTTTTTCATTATTTTTTCAAATAGGTTTTCAATTTATTATTCATCCTCTTCTCCTTCTGGCATCCTTATGATTCAGATGTTAGCACTTTTGAAGGTATCCCAGAGTCTTCTTATTCTCTCCTCATTTTTTTCAGTTCTTATTTCTTTATTCTGAATTTGTTGACTTTATTTCTTCCTTATGTTCCAATTCATTGACTTGAACATTGGCTTTCTTTACTTTACTTTTGGTTATATCTGGATTTTTCTTTATTCACTTAGCATAGCCTTTATTTCTTCCTTTATGCATTTGCCATATTCAGTCATTTCTCTGAACATTGTTATCACCAGTGTTTTGAACTCTGCACCTGATAAGTTGGCTATCTCCTTTTTACTTAGTTACTTTTCTGGCGTTTTAATTTGTTTTTTCATTTAGGCTGTACTTCTTTGTCTCCTCAGTTTGGCATCCCCCTTGTGCTTGCTTCTGTGTGTTAAGTAGAGCTATTGCACTTGGTAGGTTGTAAGTGATGGAGCCTTAGGTATTCATCAGTTCTGGGTGACCCTTATGGTGATGTATGTGTTGGAGGGGTCAGAGAGGGAACAGTGCCACTTGTCTGGCACTTGCCCCTTTTCCAGTCACTTTACCTGCTTCCTATATGTGACTGGTGTCCCTCTAGCTGTTGCTCTGGTAATGGTTCCCACAATGAGTAGGCTTGTGAATGTTCTAGGACTGTGGGGCTCTAAACAGACTCTCCTGATAGGGGAGAAGTTTCTTCTGCTGCCCCAACTCCACTGGTTTTCACAGCCAGAAGATATGAAGATGTATTTTCCCAGTTCTGGAACCCTGAGCTGTGTGGTTTAACCTGAGCCTGGAATCAGCCCCAAGTTGTTCCTCCTGGCTTTTATTCACCACATGTGAATGTGGGACCTCTTATTCTACCATCCACAGTCACTGCCTTGCTACCACCACCGCACCGTGTCCTCTCCGCAACAGATGCATGGCTCTGCCCTCCTATCTGTCTGGATGAATACTTCATTTTTAAATATTTGATTGTTGGACTTCCATACAGTTCACTTTTCTGGCAGTTCTGTGTTTTTGTTTTGTTTTGTTTTATTTTGGGGTAGTTGTAATCTACCTTCACCTCCATTTTTGTCAGAAGCCCTTAAAATGTCAAATTCCTTAACACTTTACATCCTCAGGTTAAAAAAATCTTATGAAAAAAGTTATGAGTAGATAACAATATTTTCAAAGGGTCAAATGAGATTATATATGGGAAGTGTTTTGTGAGGTTATGTGTTAATATATATATGTTACACTACATGTTATGAAATATAAAATACCAAATTACAGATGATAAAATGCTTTTTAAAAATGCAATTCACTGACTATGTTTGGGTTTCTAGCATCCATAAACTCTCTACCTGACACTGGAAGCCTTTCTTAATTCTCTTCTCATCAATATATTCATTCATCATTCAGTCATTAATCAATTAATCTTTCAATGGTTCATTTATATAGTAAGATTATTGATGGGGTGTTTACAGAAGCTAATAATCATTAGTTCAATTTAAAAATATATTGCATAACCCTGGCTGGCAGCACAGTGGATAAGGTGCTGACCTGTGAACCCAAAGGTTGCTGGTTCAATTTCCCAGCGAGGGCACATAACCAGGTTGCAAGCCAGGTCTCCAGCCAGATCCGTAGCTGGAGACAGGTGAAAGGCAAACTTATACTGATGTCTCTCTTCCTCTCTGCCTCTCTCCCTACCCCTCTCTCAAAAATGATAAATAAAATCTTTATAAAGAATAAAGATATATTACAATGGATTTTTGGAAGAAGATCAAATGGGAGAGAGGAGACCTAGATCAGCTTCCCTGCTAAATTGCTTTGTGGCCTTATAGATTTTTTTACTGCTTGCTACAGCTGTTTTTTTGTTTGTTTTTTTGTTTTTTAAACTTAAAGGATAGCATTAGATCCCTAAAATGTCTTTAACCCCTGACTGAAATCATTGTCTGAACATGATTTCAGGAGTAACTTTAGCTAGGATGCTGAATTGTGGCCATTCTATGTCCCTGTCCATAACCAGAGCCTGGATCCACTATGTCAAGATGATGAAGGAGACAAAAAAGGGAAGCATCCCTGATCTCTGCCAAAATTCAGAACATATTTCTAGTGGAAAATATGTTGATGGAAAGGTCAAAGAACAGGAGGAGAGTGAAAGGGAAGCAATAAAGGAGAAAGGCAGACAGCTGAGTCTTGCTTCCTTAACCTTGAAGGGGAACATAAGCTCCTTGTTAAAACAATCTTTGTTCTGTAGTCACCCACACTCTGTTGAATCCAGTACTCCATGCATTTCAGCACCCACCATGCAGCCAGCCTTCTGTGCTTCACACAGAATATCTAACTTCCCACTCACAGCTGTTCTTCTTTCGTGCTTCTCATTCTTTAACACAAGTGTGCTTGCCCAAGGCAGGATGCCTTAGATCAGTGATTCTCAGGATGCGATGTGCAGCAGAATCATCTATCTGGCTGTTAAACATTCTGATTCATGGGCTCAATCCCTGGGTATTTTGAGGTGGTGGGTTTAGGGTAATGTCCTGCAAACTAAGTGTTGAATACACACAGGACTATGATGTAGCTGGCCCCTGGGTCATAATTTGAAATATATAACCTCAGATCAACTACCCAGGGGTCCTTTGATGACACAAGAAAAATTTAAGCTTGTCATAATGTGTTTTTGAAATCACTTTTTCTCAGTGGAAAGGTGTGGATTGTATTTTTAATCTTCCATTTTTATGGTGCAACTTGTTATATATGAAAGCTTTCACAAGCTGCTATATAAATGTAGTATTATGTGGATGTCTGTATATAGTTTTACAAAAGTAGAAATAACATGCACCCTCCCAAGAACATTACTTTTTTAGGTAAGAAATATAACACGTATCCAACTGTTTATACAGTTGCCTGTGTTCACATGTTAATACATGAAAATTTTTAATTTATGATATGCTTTTGATGGAAATGTAGTATATAGGTACATAAAAACCCTCATCTATTTGTAGTATGTACAAATATACGCAAAAGGTATATATGTTTTTATAAATGCAATAGTTATTGGTCATTTGATTTATAAAATCATCACTATTTGATTGATGCTATTAAGTTAATAGTCTATTATACTTATAGTAAGTATAGGAGGAAAGAAATTATGGAAAGATGAAAGGAATAAAATTCATGAAGGTAGTAGGTTAGGGGCTTTTAAAGAGTGTAGTTTATTGGTCAGATAAACGATTGTATTTTTCTTAGCAAAGCTACTCCTTTAGCAATAGAAAGTAAGTATAGTAATACGAGCACTTGCTAATGTGGTGTGTGTGTGTATGTGTACTCACTACTGCAGGAGGATAGATAAAGAAGAAATTAATTTTGGCCCAGGATTCCTTGATAGCTTTATAGAAGTGGCATCTTTATGTCTGGTCTTTAAAGATCTGTGTGTTTGCATGTTAGGCACTTCAAGGTACAAGGAGTCCAGCAATGGACAGAACAGAATCTATGACCTTGTGGAGCTTATTCCAGTGGGGAAAATAAGATTGGTAGGAGCTAGTCCAACAACAACAAAATTCTCTCATTTGTTCCAGGTAGAAGGGAAATCATGTACAAGAGCCCAAAGGCAGTAAAAGAATCATATTTTGAGGGTCCAGAAGTTGTTTATTCTCATAGAATGTAGAGTAAAAGAGTGAGAGTAGAGAAATGAAGCTGGAGAACTAGTCAAGGGATAGATGATAATGGGTCTTATAGGTCAAGGTGAAATTAAAAAAAAACAAAAAACATTTACTAACAGAGTAATGGTAAGTCATTGAAAAAATGTGGCATGTGATTGGAGCAGTGGCACACGTGCAAGGTCTTGTTGGCTGCTGTGGGAGCATTGGATTGGAGAGAAGAAAACTAGACCCAGTGAGAAGAGCAATGCTATAGTCACAATATGAGAGACAGTGGTGCCGAGGGGGCAGAGAATGATGTTGCCTTTAGGAGAACAAATGGACATAACTGAGTAAATGACAGAATGTTCGAAAGGAGGAAAAATAAAGAAAATAAAAATCAAAGACAATTTCATAATTCTATTTTGGAAAACTAGATGAATTTGCTGAGAAAGGAAATATCAGAGTTAGGACAGTTTGTTAAGTTTTGAACTTCAAATGAAATGCTTTTGAAACATCCAGATGGAATACTTTTTTTTTTTTTTCAAATCATATGCCTGATAAGAGAAAAAAGCTTGTAGCTAGAATATTAAAAGAACTCTTAAAACACAGGCAATGTCGTGATTTATAACAAATGCATATTGGGTCATTCAGAGGCAGAGGACCAAAATATATTTCTCATATATATTTGGTTTTTGTCCAAAATTCCTGACTCATACCTCTTGAGTAATGCACGTGATTAGAGGGTTGGGTCTCCTGGAAACCAGCCTCCCATCCTTAGGTGCTTCCCAAAAGATACTTCATTACTGTAACAAAAGACACCAGCATTACTATCAACTCTTAGGAAATTAGAAAGGATTCAAGAGTCAAGAGGTATGAGTCAGGAATTTTGGACAAAAACCAAATATATATGAGAAATATATTTTGGTCCTCTGCCTCTGACCTCCCAGAGGGGAGCAAAAAGGGGATGGATGTAATATAACAACAATAAAATTAAAAAAGAAAAAAAAAAAAAAGAGGTAAGAGGAACTGGAGGAGAATTCAGTCACTAATGGCCAAGGACAATCAATCATGCCTATTAATAAAGCCACCATGAATACCTAAAAGGACAGGGATTGGAGAGCTTCTGGGTTGGTGAACAAATGGGGATATGCAGAGAATGGCACCCTGGAGAGGACATGGAAGTACACTTCCTATATACCTTGGCCTATATACATCTCTTCTTTCTTCCATCTGGCAGTTCCTGAATCATATCCTTTTATAATAAGCCAGTGATCTAGTAAGTAACATGTTTCTCTGAGTTCTGTAATTCTGGCAGATTTATAAACTGAATAAGGGGGTTATGTGAACCTCTGATTTATAGCCAATTGGTTAGAAGTACAAGTGACAACCCGGACTTGTGATAAGCATTATGATTTGGAGGGGGTGGTTGGAAGCTCCAATTTGTGGCCACTTGGCAATACACACAACCAAAAAACCTGGGATTCTGGCTGGCATCTGAAGTGTGTGTATGTGTGTGTGTGTGTGTGTGTGTGTGTGTTTTGTGGGGAGTGGCATTTTTAAAAAAATGTTATTGTTGTTGTATTACATCCATCCCCTTTTTGCTCCCCTCTGTCCCCCCTCCCCACCCACCCATTCCCCCCAAAGTCAATCCCACCTGTTGTCCATGTCCATGGTTCCTTTACTAGGTTCTTGTCTAAAAGGAGTGGCATTCTTTTAGGACTGAACTCTTAACCTGTGGAATCTGATGCTAACTACAGGTATGAATCTCAAAATAATTATGATGAGTACAAAAAAGCAATACACAGAAGCATACATGCTTTATGATTCCATTCATTTAAATTCTGGAAAACAAAAATTATCACCAAGGACTGAAAGGATTTTAGGTTGCCTGTAGCCACTGGGAAGATGCAGGGAACAAGAGAAGAAGCTTTGTAGGGTGGGATATATTGACTATCCTGATGGTACTGATGATTTTACAGGGCTGTGAAAGTGTGCTCTTACCACAAGTACCAAATGGCACACTTTAAATAAGTGTTGTTCATTGCATGCCAATTTTAACTCCATAAAACTATTATGAAAAAAGAAGAAATAGGTAAATGTATGGAGAAATAGCCAAAACGAGATAGCTCTAGAAATAGTAAGGAGGTACTGGACTGGATGTAAGAAGAAGCAAGATCTCTCATTGAGATTGCAAAATATATATATTCTAGGCCTGTTTCTAGGACATTGAAGGATTTCCTTCACATGGATCATGCTTTTTTGTATGAGGTTAAATAAATGTTAATCATCTGTTTTGATTAATTTTTAGTGAGCATAAGGAGGGAAGTATTTATGGAATTTAACCTGGAAAGGTACGAGGTCTGTCCCAAAAGTATTGGCGGCACAAAGTGTTTTAATTAGATTGAAATTGGCTTGATACTTTCAGGACAGACATGGCATGTTAATTACAGATTTATAAAGTTTTCTTCTATGTATGCTATGGATCAGGAGCATTAATGAATATTTTTAGAAAGTAAGTTAATTTTTTGCACCAAAATTCTATCAATTATAAATTTGAAAGATTCTGTGCTTATTGTAATTTATTTTCTCAATCCAAATCTTTAGAGGCACTGTGGTATAGTAATGATGTATTTTGTTTTTTTTTAAATTCATTTTGTCACTCATTTACACATTCAACAAATATTGATAAGAATCAACAATATGACAGATATTCCACTAGGCACAGATAAGTAAATTAATAAGGAGAATTTAACTTGGTGAAAAGTACTATAAAGGAAAGCATCAATTGTTTTAAAAGATTTTTACTTATTAATTTTAGAGAAGGGGGAAGGGAGAGAGGCAGAGAGGGAGAGAGACATCAATGTGTGGTTGTCTTTCACCTGCCTCCAGCTACGGAGCTGGCTGGAGACCTGGTTTGCAACCTGGTAATGTGCACTGACTGGGAATTGAACCAGCAACCTTCGTATTTGCAGGCCATTGCCTTATCCACTGTGCCACCAGCCAGAGCTACTATCAATTTTAATAATAGAAAGTAACATAAATTATACTCAGAGACTTAAGTAATGAGAAAGAGTAAATAGGTAATATTTGTGGGAGGAAGCCATTAAGCAAGGAAACAGCAAACTCCAAGGCTCCAGGTGAGAGTGCACAAAATAGGTTCAGTGAACCAGGGACGCCTGGAGTTGCTGGAGCCTAGTTAGTGGTGGGGAGCTGGTGATGGGATGAGGCTGGGTCAGGGCCGTGATAGTTTGAGCTTTGTTCACAATGAGGCCAGACCATTGGAAGATTTCAAGTGATAAAAGTTTCACTACATGACCTACATTTTAAAGGATTACTCTGGTTACTTGGTAACAAATGGATTGTAGGAGGGTATGCAGAAAACAGGACCCAATTAGGAAGTGATTTCAGCTGCCCATACATGGGATGGTGGTGCCTTGGATAGAAGTAGTCATGGTGAAAATAGAAGTGAGTGGCTTTAAACATAAATATTTTAAAGAACAGCTGAGAAGACTGGAAATGGGAAACTTGAGGGGAAAAGATGTTTAAAGAGAAAAATTAAGATTTGATGTAATTTTGCATTTGTGGTAATGTGGCAAAATTCATCAAATTTCTCAGTTACTCAGGATATTTTATCTTATATATTGTAATCATGAGGTTCACTCACAAAAAATCAATTTCTCTTTTCACTTTAGGGAACAAGGTAGAATTGTACCTCCTACCTTCTGTAATGTTAAGCATGGTCATATGATTTAATTTGGCAAATTAATTGCAAGCAGATATAATGTGCATTGCTTCTAGGTAAATTTTTAAAGAGCCCTTTCCCAATTTATCATGCCCTTTTTATTCTGCTTTGGTGATTATATGTTGAGATTGGAGCCTCTGTCAGACTAAATTCCAGAATGTTTCATATGCACGTCCTCTTCACTTGTCTTTAAGCCATTGAGAGTTTTGTTGTCACCACAGTACAATCTAGACTACCTGATTGATATACCATGTTTAGGGAATTTCCATCTATGTATGAATCCTGACTTTCCAAGCTAGAAGTTATAATAATCCTCTTCACTTGAAGTAAGAGCACAAGTGTGTGATTTAGGCATTGCCAATCAAACACATCTACATATTTGGATCTGAAACAAGAAGGAGATCCTGTTCAATATCCATTAATGACAAGAGGTAGTATTGGCCTTGGTCTAGGCAGTAGTGTCCATGACTAGCAGTGGACCCAGGAGTCATGCTGTCCAGTGACAGTGATGGCATTGTAGTCCATCTGTGAATATGTTGCTGATTTCTATCTTTGCTGTTCTCATGCCTGATCCTCTAGCCCTCGAAAAGATTCTGTAAGCTACATTATTATATCCTTAATTCATTTCTGCTGAAGTAGCTACAGAAGGTTGTTTATAACAAAGGACCTTGAGTGATAGAGAGGCCCTGGCTGATGGCACAGTGGTTAAGTCACCGGTCTGCAAACCCGAAGGTTGCTGGTTCGATTTCAAGCCAGGGCACATAACCAGGTTGCAAGCTAGGTCTCCAGCCAGCTCCATAGCTGGAGGCAGGAGAAAGGCAACCATACATTGATGTCTCTTTCCCTCTCTAAAAATAATAAATAAAAAATCTTTAAAAAATATTGATAGAAATGCTGACTGGACAATTATGCATACATGTTTAGACTTTAAGGCATGAGATATAAATTTAGCATTTGTATGGCAAACACAATATTTGAAGTCTTGGAACCAGATGAGATTATTTAGGAAAAAAATGTAGCTAGAGATTAAAATGAGGGTTCAAGACCAAAACATAAATATTCCAACAGGTCCAGCAGGGTGCATGATCTAGTAAATGTGTCTCAAATGGGATGCTCAGTGTGAGTCAAGGAAATAAGCGAATAAGGCCACCAGGGCAGTGGGTGATATGGAAGCCAAGAGAGGAAAGTAGTATTCACAGAAGCAATGACCGGCAGCTCATTTCATGAGGAGTACAATGAGGAGGGGTGCTCTCTGGGTTTGGCAAAATGTAGGCTGGCACTGATGTGCATTTCAATAGCATCATTAACAGGAACCTTGATAGTTGAGAAGAGACTTTGAGGACTGCAACTAGATTCCACGGAATAGTTTCTTAGAACTACCTGTTACATAAGTTATATTGTCTTAGCTTTTGCTGTCTAACAAATAACTACAAAATCTCAGTAACATAAAAAGATAAACATTTATTTCTAACTTGTGCATTTGTAGGTCAGCCGGAGCAGTTTAATTTCAGGATACAGGCCAATAATTGCCTGGAGTCACTCTGTACCACGTGTTTCCTTTTAGCAAAGTCAATGGGCAAAGTGATCACCTGCGGCTTGGGTCCTTGTTTAGAGAGGAGGAGCTCCTGGTGTAGAAAGTATCCAGCCATGTACTATGAAAAATAGAGACATTTATTAAAGAAGATACAAGATGCAAAAAACATTGTACTTAGGACAATGACAACTCAGTCCCCTTCAAAATAAGCACCTTGGGAGCTTACACAGTTCTCCCAGGGTCTCTTCCATTGTTTAAAGACACTGCAAAATTCTTTGTTGGAATTGCCATTAGCTGCCTTGTCATATTTTCCTGATTCCCATTGACAGTCTGAATTTCAAATGTGATTTTAATTTTGGGAAAAGCCAGAAGTTTCAGGGTGCCAAATTTGGGCTGTAGGGGGCTGAGTAACCTGGGTGATTTGATGTTTAGCCAAGAAATGCTGCATGAGATGTGATACATGCATGGGTGTGTTGCTATGATGAAGCTGTCAATAACCAGTTGCCTGCAGTTGTGGTCATTGTTGTTGTATTACATCTCTCAATGGACAGAGAATGTTGAGGCAGGACTCATTAATTGTTTGGCCTGGAGGGGCATACTTGCGATGGCCAGCACCTTCCCAATCAAAAAACACAGTTAACATGGTCTTGATCTTGCTTCAATCTTTGCAAATCTTCCAGAATTTGGATCTCTTTCAACAGATTCTTGACTATTTTGAAGCATTTGTATCACAGTTTTATTTGCACTGCACTCATTGCATTGTCCCCAAAAGCCTTCTGAATCATCTGAAGAGTTTCTACAGAGGAAACTTAACACAAAATTTGATGTAGATTTATTGCTCTACTCATTCATTAATTTTGAATGCAATGGCCACACAGTATACATGCTCAGTCAACAGCATCTACCCCCCACCCCAGCCCACTGACTGGTACAGTGAAGTCATCATTGTTCATGCATGTGCATTCCAGCTTATTCTCCTTGGCTGCCAGTTACATCAATGTTACATGAACCATTCTTGTTATATTAACAATGGCTAGACTTTTTCTGGACAGACCTCATATATAACATTTCTTAAGATTTTCTTAAGATTAGACTCAAAACAGGCATACTGTGGCTTCTGCCCACACCTGTTAACCAATAGCAAGTTGCTTCCAGCAAAACATAATCTCTAAAATGTTACTTGGGGAATGGTAGGTACAAATAGTTACTAAGCAATAATTTAATTTATATTTAGCTTAATTTACATTTACATTTAACTTAATCATTTGATTTGCTACAGATGAAAGCAAATGATGAATACTTTTTCTCAAGTTTTATAACTACCAAGAGTAAACTGAGATAATTATTTATATATAACTTTTTGGATATATTTATTAGTAATATATTAATTGTTGAATGTATTTATCATGATATAACTACTAAAAATAAACTGAAGATCAATGTAATCCAGAAGAATTAAAGATAAATATATTTCACTTATTATCTCATGAAATCCCACATCAGGGTGACATTTCCAAAAGTGTGTTTACAGAAATGTCCATTCTACAGGAGAGATAATAGAAGAAAGTTTCAATGATGCAATAAAATTTATAGAAAAATAAGGGTTTTAGAAATTGCTGGAAAGATGGCGACAGAGTAGACAGCAGTGCTGATGGTGTTCTCGAGTACCAGAGCAGCTAGAGGACAAGATAGGGAGTGCGAGACGTCTTCAGGTCCCTAAGAATTGGAGCAGTCAGCATCTGGACACAGGGGAGCACAACCCAGAGGCAGTGGAGACCAGCAGGAGAGTAGGTGAGGCGGTTCTGACCAACCAGCTGGCGAGCCGAGGTCAGCTCTGGGCAGTGGCAGCTCTGCCCAGAGGGACGCGTTTGACTGAGGCCAGCTCCGGGCTCCCTGGTGACTAGAAATCTGAACAGTGAAGTGTGGGCAGTGAGGGCAAATGCCCTAGGGAACAAGGAATTGAACTCCTGCAGGGAAGGGGCTGTGTGAGAGACTTGCTCCGGCAACAGGGAGAAGAAGCTCCTCACAGGGCTAGAGGAAGAGGAGAAGAGTCCTGTGGGGAGCAGGAGCGGGGGAGCGGGGAAGTGCACGGCCCGGGCAGCGAGAGAGCTGAAAACCGTGCTGCTGGGCCACCGGGGAAACAGCAGCTTGAAGCCCCTGCAAGGGGGGAGGCCCAGCTCTGCCCACCCACACAGACCCCCAGGCTCCATGGAAACTCCAAACTGCCAGCCGGGAACTAGTAGCAGGGGGCAACTGACCCACCCATTGCCCGAGACAAAGGCTGCAGATCACAGAGGCCGCGTAAAGGACTCCTCGGAGAGCTGGTTAGCTTGGAAGATGGGTGTTTGCCCCGGGGGAGCTGGGCAGTGTTGGTGGATCCCGGGCACTGTTGACGGATAGGAGCTGCCTCCTCCAGGAACTGCGGGGGCAGGGCCAGTCATCTCAGGGACCGGCGAGGTTACAGGCTGCCTGTAGGGGTACTGGGTGCTAGTTGCAGGCAGGAACCTCTGCCAGGAGTGGGAGGGGACACACTGTGGGCTCCAGAATACCGGCAGCCCTAAAACCCAGCTAGGCTACTGAAGGCCCAGCCTACCTGGGGGCTGATACTCAGAATCAGCCCTGACTGTAGCAATTAGAGGCCCTGCCACACTAAGACTAGCTAGACTATATAGACCTGACCAAGAAAAAGAGGCAGCCTCAGAAAATGGATTGCTGCTAATCTCAAACACCTGAGTTATACCGAGAGCTATATGAACTATTAATTCCCAACATATCCTTTTCAAAAGTTACTTCTCACATATTCTTAATCCCCCCCTATCTCAATCCACCTAAATACCCAAGACCCTCCCCCTACTCTTGAATTAAAGTCTACTCACTCTCTGGCTACAATGCATTCCCAGTTCTCAATCTAAGTATTCCTCCCTTCCCCAGCCATTGAAACTCTTTCACTCTTCTTTTCTTCCTTACTTTTTCTTTTTTTTTCCCTCCTTTTTTTTTTTCTTTTTTTCTTTTTTCCTTTTCTTCCTGTTAAAGCCCATAGGTTCTGGCTCTACTGGGACCAATCAGAGATCATAAAGGGTGAACAGACACCTAAACCCTTTCTTTATCAATATTGATTTCTCTTTGTCTTGTGACTCCCCCCACCTTTTCCTTCTTCTTCTTCTTCTTCTTCTTCTTCTTCTTCTTCTTCTTCTTCTTCTTCTTCTTCTTCTTCTTCTTCTTCTTCTTCTTCTTCTTCTTCTT
>PVIW01016169.1:0-17478 GCA_004026585.1 Noctilio leporinus | reverse complement strand
GGAGAATATTATGCTTAGTGAAATAAGCCAGTCAGTGAAGGACAGGTATCATATGTTCTCACCCATTACGGGACAATAATGAGCAAAACTAACAACAAGCAAAACAGAACCAAGTGTATGAATACAAGGAATAGGCCTGCAGTGGTCAGGAGGAAAGGGGTTGGGGGGAGGGGGGAGGCAGAGGCAAAGAAGGGGAGCAACTTAGACAAGAACCTAGTATAAAGGAACCATGGACATGGACAACAGGGGGGATTGACTTTGGGGGGAAAGGGTGGGTGGGAAGGGGGACAGAGGGGAGCAAAAAAGGGATGCATGTAATACAACAACAATAAAATTAAAAGAAAAAAAAAAGAATTCACTCAAAACTATTAGAATAAATGATTTAGCAAAATACAAAATGAATCTTTAAAAATGTGTTGCCTTTCTATACACTAATAACAAACTATCAGAAAGAAAAACAGAAAAAATCCCACTTACAATTGCATCAAAAAGAATAAAATACCTAGGAATAAATTTAACCAAGAAAGTAAAAGACGTACTCTGAAAACTATGACATTGATGAAAGAAACTGAAGAAGACATGAATAAGTAGAAGGAAACATCATGCTCATGGAATGGAAGAATTAATATCATTAAAATATTCAGACATTATATTTATTGCTGAGTGAAAGCTGTTACCTTCCCTGAGGTGATTAGCAATTATGCAATTTGCATGTTCTGATTTTTTTTCTCAGCTTGGTTAGATGAGGTTTCCCCACTTTGGATTAAGAAGCAGGTAAGATTCTTGTTTCTTCTTTCTCCTCCAAATTCCCCTCTTCCTAAAGTGTGTAAAGTCAATTACCATCTGGGATTAGAAGGGGAAGGAGTTGACCACATAACTGTAATGAGCAGCTTTGAGCTTCTCACTTTGGGGAGGGGGGAGAGGGCATGGCCTGGTAAAAAGCAGCAGGGAACAGGAGACAGAAAAGAGTTGAAATCTGCCCCTGGGGTGGATCAGACACTTACCAGAGGACCCAGCTACGGGTGCTGGGAGGGGTCTAGATAGACAGGCAGAACATAATTCAGGGGAGGGAATGCAGGTGATGGTCCAGGAACCCTTTAGAGCTGGATGTCCGAAAGCAAAATGGCCAGGTTGCCTCTGCAAGTGGGGCAGAGCACTGAGATGCAGGGCACACGAGTGGATGTGTTCGAGAATTGTGGCAATCCAGTTGAGTGCCCTTAGCCATTGTCAGAACCCTAGGTCCTGAGAAAGAAATGGGAAAAGCAGAGAGGGCCAATAGGTTTCAGCTCCCCTGCTGGGTCTAATGGATTGGTAGTGGTTGTCTAGAGCTCTGGGTAAAGGAGGACTTTAAATCTGGAAACAGCAGGAGAGAGGAGGTCATTCACTAGCAATGGCTCCTGGGTGCCTGTGGGCAAGAGCGGGAGGGCCAGACAGCAGGCAGCGCAGGAGGCAGGGATTCACTGAATCAGCCTTCACAGCGAGGCTGGTGGAGAGACCTTGGTTCTCTAGAGTGAGGAAAAAAACTGGTTGTCCGAACTGAGCCCTGAAGTTGGAGGGGGATGAACAGCCAGGGAGCTTGATGCGCAGACCCGGAGCGCTGGGCCCCAGCACCTTTAATCCCTCCTGCCCCGGAGCAGGGCTGGGCGCAGGGCGGTGCTGCGCCCCTGCTGGAGTGAGGGCCAGGCAAGGCCGCCTGCTGAGGCAGCTTGGAAAGGAGGCAGATGGGTTCTTCAGGGCTCTAGAATCCTGTTAGTAGTGCTGACCTCTTAGCTCTAATCTCATCCCTCCGGGCTCTGCTGAGGGACTGGCCAGGCCTGGACAAATCATTTAGGAGGTCTCTGAGCGCAGAAGGAAAAGAAATATCCAGGATCTGGGAGAGACGTTAACTTTTCCACTGTGTCCTGGCTTCTGGTGTTTCACTGGGGAAACCCACAGGGCCTCTCTGAGGCCTGGCTAAGCCTCCCCACCTCGTTGCTTCAGCCCACCCTTCAGAAGACCAGACCACCTTTGTTCAGGCAAAGCCTAACACCCGAGGACTTGCACCCACCCCTCTCTCCAGCCTCCTGTGCAACCCAGTTTCTGTTATAAGCTTATGCACATTCCTATCTAAGGACAGAAGGGGTCGTGATGGGCTCACAATTAGGTCCCTGGAGCTGCAGCGTGGAGCCTATTAGTATGCAAGGCCCAAACAAATGCATGTTAGTGGGGTAGATATCGGGTCTTAGGCAGCTTTCCACCTTCCTACCTTCCCTTCTCAAGTGGTGAAACTGGCACCCAGGCATAAAATCACCCCTAGAAACATTGCCTCATCCCAGTATTCCCTGAGAAGCCCCCCTTTCTTCACCAGGGTCTCAGGGCTTCTGCCCATTTCCCTCTCCTCCTCACTGTGCCAGCACCTGCCCTTCCAGAGTGCAGTTGGGAAGTGGCCTTTCTCCTGTCCCTGGCTGCCCCCACCCTGCAAACCACAAGTGCATGGCTCTTGCTGTTGGAAGATGCCTCTGTGTGGAAACAGAATCACAGGGAGTATCACCCCAGAGGTTCTGCGGCCCCTTTCTACCAGGGAAGACAGAGATAGCTGGACAGGGGCTGACCCGCAGTGATAACAGCAGGCTGGTGCGGTGTCCAGCCCCGACTTTTCTTGGGTGTGCGCTCTGCTCGTCTTAAGAGGGTTGCACGTTCCTGGCAATCACAGACGACGTCCATATGTCCTCCGGGCCTAGAGGTGTCTGGCACATGGTAGGTGCTTAATATGCTTCACTCCCTCATTCGTTTTTTTCAACCACAGTAATTGAGTGTCCTTAGGGGCCAAGCATGGCGGCTACAGTGACAAGCAGGACTGTGGGGTCCCCTGTTTTCAAGGAGCACAGGGAGCAGACTTTGCCATTCCTTAGAAACATCAATGGGCCAGCAGAAAGTGGCAGGCTGAAATATAAATGGGGAGCTGAGGAAATCACCCCCTCTCTGACCCCTTCCTTGGTCTCCCCTTATTAGCATGGTGACAGGTGGGAAAGTGGAGCTCAATGGCCTTTCTACCTTCCTCTTCTTTTCTAGACCACTTCTCACCTTCCAACTCCCACACCTGTTTTAAAAAAAAAAAAAGGAGCCCTGGCTGGTAGCACAGTGAATAAGGCGCCGGCCTGCAAACCCAAAGGTTGCTGGTTCAATTCCCAGCCAGGGCACATAACCAGGTTGCAAGCCAGCTCTCCAGCCAGGTCCTTGGCTGGAGGCAGGTGAAAGGCAACCATACATTGATGTTTCTCTCCCTCTCTGCCTCTCTTCCTTCCTCTCTCTCTGGAAATAATAAATAACATCTTTGGGAAAGAAAAAGAAAAGAAAAAGGGCACTTGGGATGGGGCAAGCATACGAGAAAGACTTTCTGAGATCACACTTAGGCTTTGCTGCTTACTAGCTGTGAGATCTTAGGAAAACTCCCCCTGCACCTCAGTTTCCTAATCTGTACGATGGGGAAAATACAGTTACTTGTGAGAAGAAAATGAAGCATGCATGGAAAGCACGTAGCAATAGCAGCTGGCATGTGAGGCATGGCAATAAGTGTTATTACCACTACTTCCTCTGCTATTTCTACTCTTACCAAGTTATGAGCGATCATACCTCAGATTCTCTAGAGAGCACCCTCTCATCTCAGATTGCAGAGAAGTGAGTCCCCTAAACCTGTCGCTCCCCCACTTCTGTGTGCATCTGGATTACCTGAGGCTGTTGATGCAACCAAGGAGACTGAACTTGAGGAGGTTCTAACCCAGTGGGACTGCCTGTGAATTTAAATTCAACTATCTCTGCAGGTATTTCAGATCAACATCAAGGACTGCTGCCCTGGAGGAGTCCCATTGTTTTCCTTTTCAGGTTTAGGGATCCTGTCCTTCTCACTCTTGACCCTCAGGGCTAGATTAACCAGCACTGTCACCATAGAGAAGATACCTGGGGGAGGGATTTGCATGTATTTGCATCATACGGGCCAGCAGGACGGGAGGAAAACAGTTGGCTCATGGAGAAGGGGTTCACCGAACGTGACTTGAGCACTACAGTCTCAGCTTCCAGTGCTCGGCCATATGGACCTGGGTGGGGGAGGAGGGGGGTAGGTCTGAGTGTTGCAGAGAAACAAGGGCCCCTGAACCACATTAATTTACCACTTTGACAAGAGCTGCAGCACCTTCTTCTGGCTCAGGACTTGCGGCTGCCCCCCTTGCCTTCTGCCTTCACCCTGCTCCATAGTGCCCCCTGCCCATCCCAGCAGGCAGCGTCCTGAAACTCCGCTGTGTCATGCTGTCCCTTCCAGGACTCGTTGTTGCTTAGGTTACAGGGCTGCCTTTTAAAGCCTTTTGTAATCTGCAGTTTTCCCCTGATTACCTTCGTGCAAGACATGGTTTTGCTCTGCACATCAGCTGAGATGAACTAGAAGCACAGAGGCTAAGCCCAGAGGGGTTCACGTTGTGAAATAGGAAGGTGAGCAACATTGGGGGAATAGTGGGAAGGATGTACATAAAGGTGACGGAGCTCTGGGATGGTGGCAGTTGAGACATTCACAGCCACTCGGGAAAGAAACACACAATGACGTGTAAGCACCATGTCAGGCTTGAGTCATAAAGCCTCCGTCTGAGTACAGTGCTGTGTGTCTTCCCTTCCATGTGGGGAGCTGGGGAGGAGGGTAAAGAAGGAAGGACCCTAGATGCCAACCGCTGGCTGCTTGCCAGTCAAGGAGAACCATTTTAGACTTTATGTAAGCAAGAGAAGCTTTTCTGTCACATTGGAGCCATGTGTATATTTTAGGTTTATTTGTTCTAGCAGTTAATGCTATCTTAACTAATAAAAGGAGTGAGGGTAGGACTTCCAGGGACCCAAGGCTGAGTGATTGTGATTAAGGGTAAAGGAGAGAGAATGCAGCAGGAGGAAAGCTCTTTCTTGTCAAGGGGTCCAGGAAGTAGAAAAGAACTCAGGAATGCTAGGATGGAGCGGAGTAGTGGTATAGGCCAGTCCAGGACAGAGCAGGGGAGGAGAGAGGGTAGAAGGGAGAAACAGGTATATGATGGATAAGTAGATAGATAGGTAGAGAAATGGGGGGGGGGGGGGGGGGGGAAGAAAGGAAGGAAGAAAGGAAAACACACAACTAGGAAGGCTAAGGTACAAATCCTGGGAGGGCACCTCAGCCCTTTCACTGACTTCTGGGATCTCCTGACTTTATTCCCTTTTGCAGCTTCTCCATTTTAACCCCTTTTTGCTTCTGTTTCTTTCCATTTTCTACCGAGAGGACAAACCTGCCTCTTGTGCAGGAGGGCGCCAGAAAAGGCCTTCGAGAAATGCCAGACCCTAGAAAGATATAAATAAATTGATTCAAATGTTAGTGAGCAGTCGCAGCTGCCTTTCATATTTGCACCAACAAATGTTAAGCAAATCAATCACCCTTCAGGGTTGCTTCTGGGGGCAGAGAAGTGGGGAAGGAGCCAGGTCTGTGATCCCAGGCCAATAGTCTTAGCTGAGAATCGGGGCATTTCAAGCGGGAGAAAATTTTTAGTTAAAAGCTGTCTTAGAGCTGATCCCAAGGGAAATGGAGCCAAGTAAACTACAAAGTAATTTCTGACCTTGGGAAATGGAAGCCAAACCCTGCCAGCTCCCAGGCCCAGAAGGAACACTCTGTTGATTATTGTTGTGCCTTCAAGTTCTGTTCACCCCAGTAAGACGGCATTTAAAGGTACAGCGTTTACCATGCCGCGGCCTCCAAGGGAGCATGAAGTTTTCTGGGAGGGTTCAGGGGCCTTCTTGGTATGACTGCTCCCCTCTGCCTCGGGGGTACAGCAGCCACGCTTTGACTTCTTCAGGGCCTTTCACAAAGGAGAACTTCCCAGGGGTGAGGTCCTAGAACCTCAGAGACAAGCACGTGCCTATTTTCTTGATACCTCTAGCTTCCATTGTTGCTCTTGGAAAGTCTACAATACACCCAAGTGCCATTTCTTTGCAGGTGACTCCTCTTTCCTCCTGCTGACTGTAAGATTTTCCCTTTGATACTCTTATTCTTCTTGAAAGGTGTCTGGGTGTGAATGTCTTTTTGTTTATTCCACTTGGAATATATTGGATTCCTCCCCCTGTGGATTTGTGTCTTTCCTTAGTTCTAGAAAACTCTCTTCAAATATTATAAATAATTCTTTATGTTTCTTTGTCTCAAAAGGAAGAAGGGCATGGCCCCCAGCCCCTCACTCTTGTGCCAGCTAGATGACAGCTACAGATAAGCTCCTTTCCTCTGAATGGTGGGAAGGGGTCCAGGATGTTCTAGAGGCAGATGGTAGCAGGCTGAACAGAAGCAAGGGGTACATGATATACGTACTCAAACCTGATCTTTCAGGGGCCACAGCCTCTCCCCCATCCCTTACAACCTTCCCTCTAAAGAACTTCTAGCTTAAACCGAATCCTGTCTCTGGAAAAAATCAACGATCCTTATCATGACAGAAAAATGCAAATGTTTGGTATGTTTCCATTATTTTTCCATTACTCATAGGGACAACATAGGGAGTCTTTAAAAAGAAATCTGTTTCAGTGTGTGTTTTAAAAAATGTCTCCCTTCCAAATGTTTCAGTTTTTCTATTTTTATAAGATGATGACACTCTGCAAGCATTTCAACCAGGTTCATAAAAGGCACTGGGCTCACTCCTGCACGCACACAGTAACATCTGTTTATGCAAAAGCAAAGGTGGAGAAACACACACAGCTACACACATGTGACTCTGTACCTGCTCAAACACACAGCCGTCTACAAGCTGGTACTCACACATGCGTGTCTACACACACACACCTGCAAACATTCAGGTTCACTATAGCTGGCGACATTACATCCTAATACATATATGAGAACAAACAGAAGCTAGAAAACAGCCATTTCTGGAGCGAGATGGGCATATACTAATATGAGCACATGTTCACAGTGCATCTTTAGTATGACTAACATCATTAGGTCTGGGGGCAGGGAAGAAAATGACATATTTCCAGGGAGGATGAGAAGTTTAGCTGAATTCCTAAACCTGCAAGTTCCCCACTGCCTCCTTCGGGCTTTGGCCCTCCAGTGATATAATGAAGCTTTGTGTGGAATTGGGGCTGACGGGCCACAGTAGCTCAGAACAGCGGATCCCTGGACACGGGCCCTTAAAAGAGTCCCATGGAGTCTCTGCGATGCCCATGGCTAGAATAGAAATAAACAGATTAACCACGGGACACGAGTGTCCAGAAAATAGCAAGTTTATCCTGCATGGAAGCCAAGGAACAGCCAGGTACCGGCTGTGTCCCTGGGGGAGAGGGAAGAGGAGGGCAATACAAGCAAACTGTGTCCTGTTGTGGGAGAGAGTCTGGAGGGCAGGATGGGAGGAAAATCTGAATCTATAAGCTTTCTTTTTAACACAAACCAGCCTCATAAGTTGTCTTTATTTCAGCTGGAACTCACACCACGGCTGCACTATTTACTTACCTACCAGCTGCGTTCCTTAGAACCAGTTTTGTTCCTGCTCAAAAGGAAACCAGGCAGAGTTGGGAAAATATTTTCTCAGCCAGCCCCTCAGCACTGCTGTCTGAGGGAGGCCATTTAACCAAGATACCCTGTAAGTCAGTGAGTGCAGCACTGCCCCCAGCCCTGTGCAGATAGAGCAGAGAAAAGGGCACACTCCTGAGCTGCATGGATGTAGGGTCATTACGACTGATCTCCCTCAAGTCCCCGGAACCCTGTGGCGTGTGTGCAAGTAAATGTTTAATAACCAGCTTTCTTGGAGGAAGCAGGATGGACAGGTGGTCTCTAATGTCTGCTCTTTTCCATGGCCTGTTTGGACTGAACACAGAGTTGGGAAGAGATACACCCCATTGTATGACGTGTCCACCAGATAGATACAATCGATGTGCATGTTAACCTTAAACGCATAGATAATAATAAAATTCTGTAAAATAATTGGCAAGGGGTGAATTTTTAAGTGTTTATTACCTTTTAAAACATGTGATGTAATTGTCAGTTTATAGAACTTAATTTTCAAATAATGTATACCTTTAACAACCAGCTAACAAAGTTCTGGAAAACTGAAGTCAGTTTTTATGAGTCAGCATGACTCAGCCCCAGAACATGATGCTGGAGTCAGAGAATAAACGCGTTGGTGTTCAAATAACTCCCGTTAGAAGTCAAGGCCACATAACCAAGGGAGGTTGAGCATGGACTCCATTTCCTTAAGGGTATTCTGTCTTCCGAAGGACTTTAGACTAGACACCTGGTTGGTTCAAAACAGAGGTTTAAAAACGTCACGTGGTTTTTTGCTTTGTGTTTGTGTATGTGTATGTGTGTGATTGGTTCTACTTACCATGTAAATTTCACCAGAACAGCTGGGCCCATGTTCAGGAATGATGGCGATAGGAAGAGGCCACACAACACAAGGACACTTTCTCCCATCCTTCTAAGCTGCTGTGCAGGCACCCTCAGAGCCTCCTGAAACGACTCTCTTTTCCTTCCATGGTGACATCTGTCCTGCTTTGGGACCACCCACCATCTTTTGAGCACTGTCTCTAGCATCTTCAGTGTATAGAATTCCAGGATGCCTTATGTCAGATACCACCTTCATGTTCTGGTCAAGAGGAAAGAAGACAGGATAGAGTCTGTGTCCAGGGAACACAGCTTCCCCCTGAATTTCCCATACTTTTCTGCTTGTGTTGCATTGGGTAGAACTCTGCATCCCTAGCTCCAAGGGAATATGGGGCAGTGAAAATATTATAGAACTCTAACTTTGTCAAAGCCTTTCATTAATTTTTGTCTTGAGACAATCTCAAACTTACAGAGAAGTTTTAAATATGTTACCAAAAATTTTGCCTTGAACTGCTGGGAATAAGTTGCCAACTAATGCCCAGCAGTCCTGAAAAATTTAACATGTGCTTCTTACAAATAAGAATATTGTCTTGCAAATTGCCTAACTATCACACAATCCTGGGAGTCAGAAAATTGACATTGGTATAGTATCACCTTTTAATTTTAATTTAAAATTTGTGTTACCTGTTATTAATTTATGTTTTGCTATTTGTCCCAAGAATCTCTTTGCAGCAAGAGCATCTAATTTGCTCTGGCTGGTGGCACAATGGATAAGGCAAACCCAAAGGTCACTGGTTTGATTCCCAGCCAGGGCACATAACTAGGTTGCAATGCAGGTCTCCAGCCAGGTCCGGAGGCAGGTGAAAGGCAACCATACATTGATGTTTCTCTCCCTCCCTGCCTCTCTCTCTTCCCTGCTCTCTAAAAATAATAAATTATATATATATATATATATATATATATATATATATATATATATATATTAAAGATATCTAATTTGAAGTCACATATTGCACTTAGTGGTCATGTTTCTTCGGGTTCTTCCATGTAGATCAGCTTCTTCATTTTTTTCTTGACTTTTATGATCTTGACCCTTTTGAAGATTACAGGTCAGTTATTTTATAGATTTCCCTTGTGGGCTAGTTTCCTCCTGGTTAAATTCAGGAGGAATGTCACAGAAGTGACCTGTGTTTCTCATTGCATCCTGTCAGATAGAGTTCAATGCTAATTTGCCCCATTACTGAAGAGATTTGCTTCTGTCTGCTGGGCTTCTCCATTATGTTGTTTTCCTTTTATCCTTTATGATTAAAAAGTATTTTGTGGGCAGTACTTGAAACTATTTAGATACACCATTCCTCACCAAACATTAAGTTTATTCATTTATTAATTTATGTTAGTTTAGACCCAATTCAACTCTTTGTGTGAAGGGCAAGAAATATTACTATCTAATAACTATTTAGGCTTTGCAGGCCAACAGGACAAACTGAAGGTATTATATAGGTACTTCTTTAACAAGAAGAAAAAAATGTTCACAAAATTTTATTGATGAAATTAAAAATATAATTATTGAATACAATTTTTTTTGCCATGCAGGCCTCCTAATGAGACTGAAATTCCTTTTTAGGGGTGGGGATTAGACTTACTTGGTGTTCAAAATTAGTGTTCCCTCTTATTAAGTTGATTGCAGAAGTTCACTTCTATAAACCATTCTTATCTTGTGGGATACACAAAACAGCAAGCTGTATTTGGTCCACACTCCATAGTCTGCTGACTCATGGGTTTACCTTTTATTCAGTGGGTTAAAATCTGTTACTAACACGTATTTTGGTGTTCAAACTTCTCTAATTTGATTGGAACCAGCCCCTGCAGGCTGGCTTCTGTGTGCTGTTGCTATGTCTGCATCACTCAGAGCGTTTCTGGGGCTTTGGCATAAGATGCTTCAGGCTCATTTTGTAATTGTTCCTGCTCAGTCCTGAAAGCAGCCATTTCTTCACAGAGCTCTGGTATCCTTCAATGGGGTGTGATAGTGAGAAGCTGAGGTGTAGGTGCCAGGTGTGCTCATTGCTGCGGGGTGTTGCTCTTCCCAGGCCTTCTCAGAGAACAGGGCGAGGACATACGTGTGTTTATCTGTACCTTCTATTGGGATCCAATACCACGAAGTTTTCTGCTTGTCTCCCTTTATATACTTTTTCAACAGAAAGAAACCTGGCTCCACTATAATTAAAGTACTTTATCATTTGATCAATTGTCCAAGTAACCGATTTTCCATCCCTGTGCTAACCTCACTTCTTATTGATGCCCTCTGCTTCCTGCTTAGACTTTGATGTCTTTCTCTGGGTCATCCTGTGTGTGGACATCTGGTCACCATGCATAGGCTCTGACTCCACATGGCAAGCTGCCCTTTTATGTGAAACCTCTAAAATTGCCCTGCCAACACCCACGAAAAACACTGCCCTCCTATTCATGAATGCCTTCCTCATACCCTTTCTTTTTGAGGGCAGTCCCACACTTCTTGCCCTGCTTGGGAGCTGACTCCCCACATCAGTGATCTCCCTGCCCATGTGGATGCCTTCCGTATTCTGCTCTGGCTCTGACACCCCATAGGAGGTCTCCCACCCCACCTGGATGCCTTCCTCATTTTGCTTGTGCTCCAACACCCAATGCCAGTTCACCCTTCACCTTGGACATCTACCTTGCTCTGCCCTATTTAATGACTTCAGGACTGAATTGTTCAGGAAGGGAATGGAGTAAGGTTGCTTTGAAAAAATCTTTACATCGTTATCAGATTTTTCAAAAAAGATATAATAGCTAATACTCATGGTGCTTCCTAGATGCTAGGCATTGTTCTAAACACTATACTCGGAACCCAGGAAATCCTCACGACCTCTATGGGAGGTCATATAATCATATTATATGATTATAATCTCTAGTTTATACATAAGAAAGTTGACACAGAGTGGTTTAGTAACTTAATCAAGATCACATAGCTTGTAAGTGATGAGCCAGGATTCAGGCAAACCAGTTTTAGAGTTTATGCTGTTAACCACTGTGCTGTACTGCATACTGCAAACAAAACTCATTAAAGACAGTTAAGCTCCACAGTGAACCATTCCTCATTTCATTTCCTTCCTCATGTTTACCAGAGAAAACACTACAGTCATTTGGTGAAAGTTATTACCATGCCTTTATTTATATTTTCATTGTACATTTAGTATCACATTGCATCACTTAAAATTTTTTAAATATTATTATACTTGATGCATTATGTTGCAAATTTTTTCTCTCCACATCATGATTTTAAGCTTTATCCATATTACAATGTATAGCTTTGGTTCATTCCTTGAAATTGTTGTATAATATATTGCATACCACAATTTTTCCATATTTCTGTTGAAATTTAAGTTGTTTATAATTTTCACTATTAAAAGCTTTGCAGAAATGAACATTTATCTTTTATGCAATTGTGTAAATTTCCTTAGACTATGTACCTAGCAGTAGATAAACTATGTACATCTTGACTTTTGCTAAATTATTTTTCCAAAATGGTTTTACCAGTTTACATTTCAACAGATGAATTAGTTCACATTTTTTTACTTCCTTGCCCATGTCTAGTATTGTCAGACTTTAAATGTTTTCCAGGATGTGTGTAAATATTCTATTGATTTTCTAATTTGCATATCCTGGGTTACTAGTGAAAGTTGAGAATATTTTCCCAAATAGACAGAATTTGGGGTTTTCTTTTTGGTGACTCATCCATTTATATCATTTGTCTATTGTGTTCATAATTTTCTTACTAATTCTGAAGAGTATTTTAAAGTATAATACAGGTACAAATTCCTTGTTCAGTTATATTGTGTTACTAATTTTTCCATTTAATAGATGACATTTTTGTTATATAGTTTATAGTTTTCAGGCAATCCAATTGATGATTACTTTTATGGTTTACCTTTTCTGTGTGTTGTTTTAAAATGGCTTTCCTACATGAAAGGCATACAGACATCTCTATATTTTCTTTTTAAAGTTTTAAAGTTTTGCTCTTGAAATATCTAGGTTTCTTCTTCACCTGAAATTTATTTTCATTAATGCTGTGAGGTAAATGCCTAATTTTATTTTTTTCCCATATGGACATTCAATTGTCTCTGCATCATTTATTTACAAGCTCATATTTTCCCAGTTGATCTAGAACGTCATCTCTGTTGTTTATTAAGCTTTCTCAGGTGGGGGTCTGTCTCTGGGTTCTCTCATCTGTTCCACTGGATTCTTTGCCTCCTTCTGTATGAATACCATACTGTCTTAATTATGGTAGTCATTAGAAACAGAAACAAATCTTCACATCTGTCAGGGAAAGATTCCATTTGGCCATGGCTGAATTTGGCTCTTTGGTTTTCCATGTTAATTTTATGATCGGCTTGTCAAGTTTTTTTGTTTGCTAGCTTTTGACAACTTCATTGAGTTATAATTGATGTATGAAAACTGCACATTTTTAATATTTATAAGTTGGTGAGTATATATATATATATATATATATATATATATATATGCCCCAAAGTCATTATTAGCACAATCAAGTAAATGAACATACCTGTGGCAGACAGACTCAGGAATGGCCTCCAATTGTCCCTGCCTCCTGCTACCCATGCGTACTCCTGCTATGGTCAGAATGTTTTTGTCATCCCAAAATTTATGTTGAAATTCTGATGCCCAAGGTGATGGTATTAGGAGGTGAAACCTCTGAAGGTGATTAGGTCATGAGGGTGGAGCCCTCATAAATGGGATTAGTGGCCTTATAAAAGAGGCCCCAAAGATCTAGCTTGTCCCTTCTACCATGTGAGGGCACAGAGAGATGGCATTACTTATGAGCCAAGAAGCAGGTCCTTACCAGCTACCACATGGAATCTGCTGATGCCATGATCTTGGACCTCTAGAACTGTGAGAAATAAATGTCTATTGTTTATAAGCTATTCAAAGTATGGCATTTTATTATATTAGCCCAAATGGACTGGGAGAACCTCCTTGTGTGGGCAGAAACTGTGACTTGTTTCTAACCAATAGAATGTAGCAAAGATAATGGGATGTCACTTCTGTGATTATGTTACATAAGATTGTAATCTTCACCTAACAAACTGTCTCCCTTGCTGGATTTGATAAAGCGAGCTTCCATGCTGTGAGCTGCACCATGGGGAAGTCTACATGGGGAACTGAGGGCAGCCTCTGGCCAATAGCCAGTAAGAACCTGGGCCTTGGGACTTCTGTCTCAGAGCCCCCAAGGAACTGAAACTACCAACAACCTTTGACCTTGGAAGCTGACCCTTCCTACATCCATCCTTGAGATGATAGTATAGCCCCAGCCAACACCCCGACTGCACCCTTGTGAGAGACCCTGAAACAGAGGACTTGAATTCCTGACCCACAGAAGCTATAAGATGATAAATGTATGTTGTTCTACACTGCTAAATGTGCCCTCATCTGTAACACAACAACAAACAGACTAATGCAATATTCACCACTCCTCAAAGTTTTCTTGTGCCTCTTGGCAATCCAACCCATTCTTCTTCCCTGACTTCGCCTCTGGGAAACTACTTGTCTGAATTCTGTTAGTATGATTTAAATTTCATTTTCTAGGATTTTACATAATAAAATCATGTAATATTTGCTCTTTTTAATTTAGCTATGTCACTCAAGATAATTATTTTGAGATTCATCCATATTGTTATATGTACCAATAGTTTGTTTCTTTTTATTGCTGACTAGTATTCCATTACTTGGATATACCAAAATTTGTTTATCCACTTACTTCTTTTTTTTTTTTTTTACATATTTTATTTTATTTTTTAAAATTTTATTGTTGTTGTATTACGTCCATCCCCTTTTTGCTCCCCTCCCCATTATCCACTTACTTTTTGATGGATATTTGGGTTATGTTATAATCTCCCATTTAAAACAAACAAACAAACCCTCTCTCTTTACCCCATATCCCCACTCAAGCTATTGTCCCATTTTTTTTTCTTTCCTTCTTTTATATAATTTTATTGTTATTGTATTACATCCATCCCCTTTTGCTCCCCTCTGTCCCCCTCCCCATCCACCCATTTCCCCCAAAATCAATCCCACCTGTTGTCCATGTCCATGGTTCCTTTATACTAGGTTCTTATCTAAACTGCTCCCCTTCCTTGCCTCTGCCTCCCCCTCCCCCCAACCTCCTTTCCCCTGACCACTGAAGGCCTATTCACTGTATTCATATATTTGGTTCTGTTTTGCTTGTTGTTAGTTTTGTTCATTATTGTCCTGTAATGGGTGAGATCATATGGTATTTGTCCTTCACTGACTGGCTTATTTCACTAAGCATAATACTCTCCAGTTCCATCCATGTTGTTGCAAAGGTTACACGTTCCTTCTTTCTTTCTGCTATATAGAATTCCATTGTGAAAATGTACCAAAGTTTTTTGATCCAATCATCCACTGATGGGCACTTAGGCTGTTTCCAGAACTTGGCTATTGTAAATAGTGCTGCTATGAACATAGGTGTGCATAGGTTCTTATGAATTGGTGTTTCAGGAGTCTATTGCCCCATTTTTTTAAAAAAGATTTTATTTATTATTTTCAGAGAGAGGGGCAGGGAGCGAGGCAGAGAGGAAGAGAGACATCAATGGATGGTTGCCTTTCACCTGCCTCCAGCTATGGACCTGGCTGGAGACCTGGCTTGCAACCTGGTTATGTGCCATGCTTGGGAATCGAACCAGTGACCTTTGGGCTCTCAGGCCAGCACCTTATCCACTGTGCCACCAGCCAGGGTAAAGCCCTTCTTTTTCTTTATATCATGATATAATTGATGTGTAACATTATATTAGTTTCAAGTGTATAACAATGATTTGGTATCTGTAATTGTGAAATAGCCACCACAGTAAGTCTAGTTAACATCTGTTGCCACACATAATTACAATTTTTTTCTTTTAAGATTTACTCTTTTAGCAACCTTTAAAGATTTCAATTTATTTTTTATATTTTATAGAAAGAGGAGAAGGGAGGGAGAAAGAGAGAGAGAAACATCAATGTATAACAGGAACATCGATTAGTTGCCTTTTGCATGACCTGGCCTGCAACCCAGGCATGTGCCCAGTCTCAGGGTGTTCCCAATCAGATGGTGTGTGTGTGTAGAAATAATAGCCAATAAGCACAACAAAAATTTTTAAAAAGCAATGCAGGAATGCACCTAATGAGGAATGCATACATGCTGACTGGATCCCAGAGAGAAGAGGCCAACTCAGGCAAGCAAGGCAGAGGGACCCTTCTCTGGCGCGAGCACCAGCACTGACTGGGCTGTGACAGCCATAATTCATAGCCGATCAATCTTGGGTGGCCAGGGCTCTGACCCCTGAGGGAGCAGCTCTCTTCTTTGACAGCTGAGCCCTTCTTCTTGGAGGCCCAGGGCCGGCAGGTCTCTCTGGGAGATGCACTCTGGTGCCTGCAGCCAGGGTGATGGATGTACAGGCAAGAGCTGAGGCCAGCAGGGCTGAGCAGGGAAAAAATATGGTTGCAAACACAGCTCTGTGTATAGTGCTGAAGACTAAAGGACAGGACCCTGCGGAGCACCAAACAGTCTTAGGACAGCTTAATAAGCGGAGCACATGAAGAAAGCAGAGAAGGGCTGTCAGAGAATGATGGAGAAAACAGAAGTATAAAGTATCATGGAAACCAAGAGAGAAAACAGCTGCACTGACATAAGGGACACCAACAGTGACTGCTCAACACTCCGGAGAGGTCCCTGCTGTCAGGCCTGAAAACACCTCCTCAGGAGTTGATCCTTAGGCGGTCCCTCAGGAGAACTTGGGGAGAGCAGCAGTGGCACAGAGGAGGTGGAGACCAGGTTCTGGCAGCTGAGCAGCCAATGGAAAGTGAAGACCAGGTCCAGTGTCAGTGGGATTGCCACGCTCAGCAAATAAAAACACAGAACGCCCAGTTAAATTTGAATTCATCTGAAACTTGTATTTCAGGCAACTACTGAATAACTTTTTTAGTACAAGAATGTGTCAATTATTTGCTGTTTGTTTGAAATTCAATTTTAACTGGGTGTCCTATATTTTATGTGGCAATCCTAACAGAGTGGCCCGTGGCCTTCTTTTTCAAGCAACGTGGCTGGGAAGAAAGATGAATGCTGAGACCAAAGCTGGAAAGGGACCCAGGTCAATGGAAAGTCGTGTCTCAGATGGAATCTCTGAGCATGTAGAGCAGATGACAGTGCTTTCTGTCACCTGTTTCTCGGCTGAAGGAAAAGAGCCAATAGTAGAAGAGGCAAAGCCACCATTGGGGCAATAATTGATTATTTAAGTGATGGCCTCTAGTCAGGACCAGAAATCATTTCCTTGGGCATGCTAAGAAGCAGACAGTTCGTCCCCAACCCTTCATCCCACAAAAACCTCAAAAAAGAAAACAATTTCCAATTTGAATTGCAGGTGGATTGCTGCTACTCGGAAACTGTGGCCTTGGGGATTTAATACGCGCCCTCTCCAATAATGCTGTTTTCTTTTGCTTGGCGTTTTTCTTGGTGTTCTAATGGACTTCCATAGCTGCAAATAATTTTCTAAATAGAGCAATCCACTTTGTCAACATATTTTCTTACAATTCCATCTCCAGAAAGAACCACTTTTAGTTGCTAGATTCCATTACCAGTTCAGGCCACAGTCTGGGTCTTTTAGAAAAGCAAGTGAATCAGATTAGTGCTGTGATTGAGCACTTCTTCTTTCTCTATTTTTTAAAAAAGATTTTTATTCATTATTTTTAGACAGAGGGGAAGGGAGGGGAAAGAAGGGAAGGAAACATCAATGTATGGCTGTCTTTCACCTGTCTCCAGCTGGGGACCTGGCTGGAGACCTGGCTTGCAACTGGGTATGTGCCCTGGCTGGGAATGGAACCAGCAGCTGTTGGGTTCGAAGGCCTGTGCTCAATCCACTGAGCCACATCAGCCAGGGCCTCTTATTTTATTTTATTTTTTCTTTAAATTTTATTGTTGTTGTATTACATCCATCCCCTTTTTGCTCCCCTCTGTCCCCCTCCCCATCCACCCATTCCCCCCAAAGTTAATCCCCCCTGTTGTCCATGTCCATGGTTCCTTTATACTAGGTTCTTGTCTAAGCTGCTCCCCTTTC
>PVIW01016168.1:0-17454 GCA_004026585.1 Noctilio leporinus | reverse complement strand
AAAATACACATTCTTTTCAAATGTATACAGAACATTCTCTAAGAAAAACCACATGGTAGGTCAAAAGACAAGCCTCCACAAATACGGGAAAATGAAATCCATACCAAGCATCTTCTCAGATCACAATGGCTTAAAACTAGAAACCAATCCCAAGGGGAAAAAACAAAAACACACTAACTCATGGAGAATGAATAACATGCTTTTAAGTAATAAATGGGTTAAGAATGAGATCAAAGATGAAATCAAGAAGTTTCTGGAAAAAATGAAAATGAATACACAACAGTTCAAAACCTATGGGACACAGCAAAGACAGTCCTCAGAGGAAAATTCATAGCAATACAGGCCTACCTGAAAAGGTCAGAAGAAGCTTATACAAACAACCTAACCATAAAGCTGCAAGAACTAGAGGAGCAACAACAAACAAAATCAGAGCAAGTAGAAGGAAGGAAATCATCAAGATCAGAGGAGAACTGAATAACTTAGAGACTCAAATTACAATTCAAAGGATCAATAAATCCAAGAGCTGGTTCTCTGAAAAAAAAAAATAAACAAAATTGACAAGCATTTAACCACACTCATCAAGAAAAAGAGAGAGAGGACCCAAATAAACAGAATCAGAAATGACAGGAGAAATCACAACTGATACTTCAAACATACAAAGGATTATAAGAAATTACCACAAACAACTATATGACAAGAAATATGACAACCTGGAAGAAATGGACACATTTCTGGAAATGTATAATATATAAAAACTAAATGAGAAGAAGCAGAAAGCCTGAATAGACCAATAACAACTAGTGAAATTGAAGAAGTAATAAATTAAACTCCCAAAGTATAAGAGCCTTGGACCTGATGGCTACACAGGTGAATTCTACAAAATATTTAGAGAACTAACCCCTATCATTCTCAACCTATTACTAAAAATCAAGAGGGATGTTTTTATTTATCTATTTTTATTTATCTAGTTTTATTTTTTTGCATGTTTCTGTCCAGTTCTCTCAACAGCATTTTTTGAAGAGACTGCTTTTACTCCATTTTATGTTCCTTCCCCCTTTGTCAAATATTAATTGACCATAGAGTCCTGGGTTAATTTCTGGTCTCTCTATCCTGTTCCATTGATCTATATGTCTATTCTTATGCCAGTACCAGACTGTTTTGATGACAGTAGCCTTGTAGTATAGTTTGATGTCCAGTAGTGCCATTCCTCCTACCTTGTTCTTCTTTCTCAAGATTACTGTGGCCATTTGTTGGTGATTTTGGCTCCATATAAATTTTTGAAGAATTTTTTCTATCTCTGTGAAGTATGTCATTGGTATTTCAATTGGGATTGCATTAAATCTATGGATTGCTTTGGATAGTATGGACATTTAATAATGTTAATTCTTCCCATCCATGAACATGGTATATGCTTCCATTTATTTGTATCTTCCTTAATTTCTTTCTTCATTGTTCTGTAGTTTTCTGAGTATAGGTCTCTTACCTCCTTGGTTAAGTTTATTCCTGAGAAAAAAGATGGTGACAGAGTAGAGAGCAGTGCTGATAGTGTTTTAGAGTGTCAGAGAAGCTAGAGGATAGGATAGGGAGCACAAGATGTCAGCAGGTCCCTAAGAATTAGAGTGTTAAACATCTGGACTCAGGGGAGCACAGCCCAGAGGCAGCAGAGACCTACAGGAGAGCAGGTGGGATAATTTTAAACTGGCAGGCAGGCTGAGGTTGGCTCTGGGCAGTGGCAGCTCTACCCAGAGGGGCGTCTCTAACTGAGGATAGCTCCAGGCTCCCTGGTGACTAGAAATCTGAACAGTGAAGTGTGGACAGTGAGTGCAAACATGGGAAGAAATAAGGAACTGAACTCCTGCAGGGGAGGGACTGTGTGAGGGCCTTGCTCAGGAGACTGAGAGAGAGGAAGCTCCTCACTGGGCCAGAGACAGAGGAGGAGAGGACCACGGATAGCAGGAGCCAGGGAACAGGGAAGTGCACCAGTCCAAGCAGCGAGAGGGTCTAAAACTGTGCTGCTGTGCCATCGAGGAGAGGGCAGCTTGGAGCCCCTGTGAGGGGGAAGGCCCAACCACGTGCACCCACACCAGCACACAGGCTCTCGCAAATACTTGAAGTCCTGCTGCTCTGCTACCAGGGAGAGGGCAGTTCGAAGCCCCAGCAATGGATTAGGTCCAATACCGCACACTCACAGCACACAGGCTCCCACAAAGACTTGAAGTCCTGCCACAGGGCTACGAGGGAGAGGGCGGATTGAAGCCCCTGGGAGAGGGGATGGGGGAGACCCAACAGCGCCCAACCACACTGGCACACAGGCACCCACAAAAACTTGAAGTGCCACCACTGCACCACTGACCGGGGAGAGGGAGGCTTGGAGCCCTGGCAAGAGGGGAGGCCCAATTCTGCATACCCATACCTGCATGCAGGCACCCACAAAAACTTGAAGTCCTGCCACTGTGCCACTGGGGAGAGGGCGACTTGGAGCCCTGGAGATAGGGAAAGCCTAGCCCCGTGCACCCACATCATTGCACAGATTCCCACAAAATCTCAAAACTGGGAGCCAGGAACTTGCAGCTGATACAACTTGCACACCTGCTGCAGGCAATAAAGACCTTCTTGAGACACTGGAGGGGGAGGAGTAGCATTAGCCAGCAGACAGCACTGCGGACCCTCTAGGGAGTCACTGCATCACAGAGGCAGTGGTGAAAAACTCTTTGAAGAGACAGACTGTTTGGAGGGTTAGCCTTAGGCCTCAGGGGAGCCAGGTGCAGTTAGCTACCTACTCCAGGAGCTGCAGGGGTAGGGACAGCCATCACAGGAGCCAGAGAGGTTGCAGGCCACCCCACATTGGAGCCAGGTGCCATCCCAGGCAGGAATCTCCTCCAGGAGCTGGAGGGGGAAGAGCAGCCATAGAAATCCCAGAATTAACCTGCAGGTCTTCACACAAAACCAATGAGTGAAGAGAGGGCCCCAAAACACCAGCAGCACAGAAACCCAACCAGGCTACTAGAGGCACAGACTACCTGCGGACTGACACTCAGAATCAGCCCTGACTATGACAACCATAGGCCCTGCCACCCCAAGACCACGCAGCTAGACTATAGACTGCAGAGACCTGACCAAAATAATAATAATAATAATAATAATAATAATAATAATAACAATAATAAATAAATAAATAAAAAGAGGAAGAATCAGGAAATGGATTGCTGCTAATCTCAAGCACCTCAGTTACACCAAGAGCTACATGAACTATTAATCCCTAAAATATCCTTTTCAAAAGTTACTTCCAAACCTCACAATTAGTGCATTTTAAGTAAATACTGTTTATACCATAGTGTATCCCAACTCACATATTTTTACTCCAACCCTATCTCAATCCACCTAAATATCCAAGACCCTCCTCCTACTCTTGATTAAAAGTCTACTCACTCTCCTGCTACAACGCATTCCCAATCCTCAATCTAAGTATTCCTCCCCTACACAGCCACCTAAACCCTTTCTTTCTTTCTTTCTTTCTTTCTTTCTTTCTTTCTTTCTTTCTTTCTTTCTTTCTTTCTTTCTTTCTTTCTTTCTTCTTTCTTTCTTTCTTTCTTTCTTCTTTCTTTCTTTCTTCTGCTAAAAACACACAGGTCCTGGCTCCACCTGGACTGATCAGGAATCATTAAGGGTGAATAGAGAGGTAGATGTGGGGGGAGAAGTATATATATATATATATATATGTATATATATATGTATATATGTATATATACATATATATATATTTATACTTCACTCATACTTGAGGCTTTCTAATTCTCCCTCTCCTCATTTCTATAGAATAGAAAAGTTGGTTTTCTCTCTCATATCCCTGCTATCTTTGCTACTCCTCAGCACCCTTCAAAATAATCTATACTTTAGTCAACTTAATCATTTTTCCACTCGTACAACAGTATTAATACATCTACACCCCTATTAATACTGGCTCAGTTGCAGCTGAGGGTGTGATTAAAAGTGGGGGTTACCTTGGAGGGTATGGGTATATAGTTATGTTCATAGGCAGTCAAAAGTGGGACTAAAGGAAAAAGGTATCTCTGAAGTTGTGGATATTTTGCCTGGGTTGGTTGTTCTGTTTTATGAGCAGCTCAAAAAGAGTGTATGAGAAAGGATAGGAATGTCTCTCAATCAGCCAACTGGAAGGAAAAGCGCAACATACACAACCAATCCAAAATACAACCAGAGAGCCCAAGTTAATGACATAAAGGCCACCCCAAGAGCAACAAGTGGAGAAACTCTAGGAGACCACAACACTGAACTCCACAAATCTCATATCCTCGTAACACAGAAGGGAGCTCCACAAAGGCAGGGAAGGAAAGCAGACTAATTCAAGAAACAACAACAACAACAACAAAGCAATAACAGAAACACAAAATGGGGGGAAAAAATCAATCCATCACCAAAAGAAAAGCAAGAATCCCCAGAAAGATCGCTAAATGAAACAGGCAAACAAACTATCAGATATGGAATTCAAAAGAATGATGATAGAGAAACTTAATGAGCTTAGCTCAAAGAAAACTAAAAAAAAAAACTAAAAACAACTCCGGCGGAACTACAAAAAACTCCAGGGAAGTTATGAGGAACTTACTGAGGGCCACACCCACATTGAAAAGGACTTAGAAATTATCAGTAAGAGCCACAGGAAATGATGTATACAATTTCTGAATTGAAGAATACAGTAGAAAGAATCAACAGTAGGTTAGAGGAAGCAGAGGACCAGATCAATGAGTTGGAGGACAACATAAAAATATATTCCAAGACAATAGAAGAAAATGAAAAAAGGCTGAACAAGAATGAAGAGGATTTTAAGAGAGCTGCAGGACAACATGAAACACAATGACATCCATATCATAGGGATACCAGAAGAGAAGAGAAATAAGGAATGGAAAACCTGTTCAAATAAGTAATGATAGAAAATTTCGCTAACATGGTGAGTGAAAACATTACTCAAGTTCAGGAAGCACATATGTTCCCAATGAAGATCAACCCAAACAGACCAACTCCAAGACACATTATAATTAAAATTGCAAATATCAAAGACAAAGAGAGAATCCTAAAAGCATCAAAAGAGAAACAGCAAATAACATATAGACAGCTCCCTATAAGGCTATCAAATGATTATTCAACAGAAACAATTTAAGCCAGAAGGGAATGGCAAAATATGTTCCAATTAATGGGAAAGAAATGCTTGCAATCAAGAATACTCTACCCAGCAAAGTTTTCATTCAAAATGGAAGGTGAAATAAGTAGTTGCCCAGACAAAAGAAGACTAAAAGAAAACATCTCTACCAAACCAGCATTGCAAGAAATGCTAAAGGGTCTGCTTTGAAAAAAAAAAAGTGAAGAAACAGGGAGAGCCAAACAGGAACACAGGTTCAAAGTGGGAAAATGACAATAAATAAGTATCAATCAATAATAACCTTTAATGTAAATGGATTAAATGCACCAATCAAAATACAAAGGGTGGGGGGAAAGGGTGGGTGGGGAGGGGGACAGAGGGGAGCAAAAAAGGGATGGATGTAATACAACAACAATAAAATTTAAAAAAATAAAAATAAAAAAAATAAAAATGAATCCCAAAAAAAAAAAAAAAAAAAACAAAGGGTTGCTGAATGGATAAGAAAACACAACCCACATATACGCTGTCTTCAAGAGACCTACCTCAGAACAAAAGATCAACACAGATTGAAAGTGAATGGATGGAAAGATATATATCAAGCAAATGAACATGAAAAGAGGCTGAAGGAGCAATACTTATTTCAGACAAAATAGATTTTGTGTTGAAGGGCATAAAAAGAGATAAAGAAGGATATTTCATTATACTTAAGGGAACAATCCATCGAGAAGAAATAACTCTGTTGAACATATATGCACCCAACGTAGGAGCTCCAAAATATATAAGGAAAAACTTGGAGGAATTCAAGAAGAATATACACAGGAACATTCTCATAGAAAAGGATTTTAATACCCCACCATCAGCGATGGACAGATCTTTCAAACAAACAAAAATATCACTAAGGATGATGTGCCATTGAACAACACCCTAGAGGAAATGGACTTTGCTGATATATACAGAAACTTTTACCTCAAAGAAGCAAAATATACATTCTTTTAAAATGCACATGAAACATTCTGTAAGATAGACCACATAGTAGGTCACAAGACAAGCCTCCAGAAACACAGGAAAATTGAAATCATAACAATCACCATCTCAGATCACAATGGCATTAAGCGAGAAACCAATCTCAAGAGAAAAAACCAAAAACACTAACTCATGGAGACTGAATGACATGTTTTTAAGTAATGAATGGGTAAACAATGAGATCAAATATAAAATCAAAAAGTTTATGGAAACAAATGGCATTGAATACACAACAGTCCAACACCTATGGAACACAGCAATGGAAGTCCTCAGAGGAAAATTTATAGCAATACAGGCCTACCTAAAAAGGTCACATGAAGTTTATACAAACAACCTAACCATAAAACTGCAAGAACTAGAGGTGCAACAACAAACCAACCCCAGAGCAAGTAGAAGGATGGAAATCAAGATCAGAGCAGAACTAAATAACTTAGACACTCAAACTACAATTTGAAGACTCAATAAGTCCAGGAGCTGGATCTTTGAAAAAAGAAACAAAATTGACAAATATTTAACCACACTAATCAAGAAAAAGAGAGAGAGGACACAAATAAACAGAATCAGATATGACACAGGAGAAATCTGTCATTTCAAAAATACAAAAGATTGTAAGAAATTACTACACACAACTATATGACAAGAAATATGACAACCTGAGTGAATTGAACACATTTCTGCAAATGTATAATATACCAAAACTGAACCCAGAAGAAGCAGAAAGCCTGAATAGACCAATAACAACTAGTGAAATTAAAGAAATAATCCAAAATCTCCCAAAGCACAAAATCCCTGACTAGATGGCTACACAGGTGAATTTTACCAAACATTTAAAGAAGAACTAACTCCTATCCTTCTCAATACATACCAAAAAATCCAGGAAGAGGGAAGACTCCCAAACTCTTTCTATGAGGTCAATATTATTCTAATCCCAAAACCAGATCAAAGCAAACTAAGAAAAAAACTATAGGCCAATATGTCTGATTAACAAAGATGTTAAGATTCTCAACAAAATATTGGCCAACCAGATTCACTAATACATTACAAAGATTATACACCATAATCAAGTTGGTTTCATCCCAGGGATGCAGGGATGTCACAACATTCATAAATCAATAAATGTAAAACACCACATCAACAAATTGAAAGACAAAAACCATATGATCATATCAATAGATGCTGGAAAAGCATTTGATAAAGTACAGCAACCATTTCTGATAGAACACTCAGTAAATTTGGAATAGAGGGAATATACCTCAACATCATAAAGGCCATATATGAGAAACCTGAAGCCAACATTATACTCAACAGGAAAAAAATAAAAGCTTTCCCGCTAATATCAGGTTGTCCATATTCTCCACTTCTGTTCAACATTGTTTTGGAAGTTCTAGCTATAGCCATCAGAGAAGAAAAAGGAATCAAAGGTAACCAAATTTAAACTGAGGAGGTCAAAATGTCATTATTTGTAGATGATATGATAGTGTACATACAAAACTTGATAGGCTCCACCAAAAACTTACTCAACCTAATAAACAAATTTAGCAAAATAGCTGGATATAAAGTCAATATCCAGAAATCAAAGCATTGTTGTATACCAATAATGAAACATCAGAAATAGAAGTGAAAAAAGAAATCCCACTTATCATAGCAACAAGAAAAATAAAGTACCTAGGAATACACTTAACCAAGGAGGTAAAAGACCTGTACTTAGAAAACTACAGAACATTGAAGAAAGAAATTAAGGAAGATACAAATCAATGGTAGCATATATCATGTTCATGGATGGGAAGAACTAACATCATTAAAATGTCCATACTACCCAAAGCAATCCATAGATTCAATGCAATCCCTATCAAAATGCCAACGACAGACTTCACAGAAATAGAAAAAAATACTTCAAAAATTTATATGAAGGCAAAAATGCCCAACAATAGCCACAGCAATCTTGAGAAAGAAGAACAAAGTGGGAGGAATTACAATACCAGATATCAAACTATACTACAAGGCTACTGTCATCAAAACAGTCTGGTATTGGCATAAGAATAGGCATATAGATCAATAGAACAGAATAAAGAGCCCAGAAATTAACCCAGGACTTTATGGTCAATTAATATCTGTCAAAGAGTGAGGGAACATCAAATGGAGTAAAAACAGTCTCTTCAACAAGTGGTGTTGGGAGAACTGGACAAAAACATGCAAAAAGATAAAACTAGACCATCAACTTACACCATACACTGGAATAAACTCAAGATGGATGAAGGACTTAAACATAAGCAGTGCCACCATAAAGGTCCTGGAGAAAAATACAGGCAGTAAAATTTTAGATATCCTATGCAGAAATATGTTTACTGATATTTCTCCAAGGGCAAAAGGTATAAAAATCAAAAATAAATAAATAAATAAATAGGACTATATCAAACTGAAATGTTTCTGTTCAGCTAAACAAAACACCATCAAAATTCAAATGGAACCAACTGTATGGGAAAACCTATTTGCCAATGATTCCTCAGACAAGGGTTTGATATCCAAAATACATAAAGAACTAATGGGACTCAACACCAGGGAGATAGACTGCCCAATTAAAAAATGGGCAAAGACTTGAACAAACCACTCTCAGAGGAAGACATACAAAGGGCCCAGAGGCATATGAAAGAATGCTCAACATCACTAGCCATCAGAGAGATGCAAAGTTAAACCATAATAAGGTATCACCTCATACCTATCAGAATGGTAATCATCAATAAATCAACAAACAACAAGTGTTGGTGAAGATGTGGGGCAAAGGGAACCCTTGTGCACTATTGGTGGGAATGCAGGCTGGTGCAGCCACTATGACAAACAGTATGGAGTTTCCTTAAAAAACTAGAACTGGACCTGCCTTTTGATCCACCAATTCCATCACTAGGACTATATCTGCAAAACCCTGAAATACCCATTCAGAAGAACCTATGTACCCTTATGTTCATAGCAGTGCTATTTATAATAGCCTAGTGCTGGAAACAGCCTAAGTGCCCGTCAGTAGATGATTGGATCCAAAAACTTTGGTACATTTACACAATGGAATACTACACAGCAGAAAGAAAGAAGGAACTCCTATCCTTTGTCACAACATGGATGGAACTAGAGTGTATTACGCTTAGTGAAATAAGTCAGTCAGTGAAAGACAAATACCATATGATACCACCCATTACAGGACAAAAATCAACAAAACAAACAATAAGCAAAACAAAACCAGGTACATGAATACAATGAATAGGCCTTCAGTGGGCAAAGGGGAGGGGGGAGGAGGAGGCAAAGAAGGGGAACAGTTTAGTTAAGAAACTAGTATGGACAACAAGTGGAATTGACTTTAGGGGGTAGTGAGTGGGTGGTGAAGGGGACAGAGGGGAATAGAATGGGTATGGATGTAATACAACAACAATAAAATTTAATGAAAATATAAAATACAATAAAAATAAATTTTAAAATTCTATCAAAAATATTTTTAAGTAGAGAAAGAGAGAGAAGAAAGTAATGTCCCTAAGTGTCTCAGTAAATATGAAAAGCATGAGACTACTACTAGCATAACATGGCATGCTGTTTTATAGCAAACTTCTTTGTAGTAAGTAGAAAGAGTACTCTAAAATTATGATAAAACTTGTAGCATAGCAAATATATAAACCAGTAGCAGAGTCATTTATTATCATTATCAAGTATAATATACTCTACACAATTATATGCACTATACTTTTACATTACAGGCAGCACAGTAGATTTGTATACATCAGTATCACCACAAACATATAAGTAATTCCTTAAAGCATTATAACAACATTAAAGTGCCTATGAATTTACACAATAACATGTTTCATGTTTCTAACTGCTTACCAGAAGTTACTCTTAAAATGATACATCAATTGGCATTATAACAGGATCCAAATATAGTCCAGTAGGTAACATTTGAGTATTTCCAGTTAAACCTATCATATGCCATTAAGGACTGGGGCATTCTGTAGGATTACTGGAAAACAGGAAATAAGATGAACGAAGCTTTACAAATATTTGTATCACAAGTACAGTCAACATAGTCCATAGGACAGTTGTGTTATAATGCAGCACACAACTGAAAGACCAAAAATAATCTTGAAGTTCCCCATAAATTCTGCTGGCCTAAAAACCATTGATAGGGAGCATAAGAAAGTAAGGCCCTCATTCCTGCTTTTTTTTTTTTTTTTTTTTAATTTTAATATTGTTGTATTGCATCCATCCCCTTTTTGCTCACCTCAGTCCCCCTCACCACCCGCCCATTCCATATCCATGGTTCCCCCATACTAGGTTGTTGTCTAAGCTGCTCCCCTTTCTTGCCTCTGCCTCCCCACTCCCCCCAAACTCTTTCCCCCTGACCACTGAAGGCCTATTCCTTGTATTCATATACTTGGTTCTGTTTTGCTTATTGTTAGTTTTGCTCATTATTGTCCCTTAATGGGTGAGATCATATGATATTTGTCCTTCATTGACTGGCTTATTTCACCAAGCATAACACTCTCCAGTTCCATCCATGTTGTTGCAAAGGGTACAAGTTCCTTCTTTCTTTCTGCTATATAGAATTCCATTGTGTAAATGTACCAAAGTTTTTTGATCCAATCATCCACTGATGGGCACTTAGGCTGTTTCCAGCACTTGGCTATTGTAAATAGTGCCGCTATGAACATACGTGTGCATAGGTTCTTATGAATTGGTTTTTCAGGCTTCTTTGGGTATAGTCCAAGTAGTGGAATTGCTGGATCAAAAGGCAGTTCCATTTTCAGTTTTTTAAGGAAACCCCATACTGTTTTCCACAGTGGCTGCACCAGCCTACATTCCCACCAACAGTGTATGAGGGTTCCCTTTGCCCTGCATCCTCGCCAACACTTGTTGTTTGTTGATTTGCTGATGATTGCCATTCTCACAGGTGTGAGGTGGTATCTTAATGCAGTTTTAATTTGCATCTCTCTGATGACTAGTGATATTGAGCATTCTTTCATATGCCTCTGGGTCCTTTGTATATCTTCTTCAGTGAGTTGTCTATTCAGATCCTTTGCCCATTTTTGAATTGGGCTGTCTGTCTTCCTGGTGTTGAGTCGTGTTAGTTCTTTATATATTTTGGAGATCAGACCCTTGTCTGAGGTATCATTGGCAATTATGTTCTCCCATACAGTTGGTTCCCTTTGAATTTTGCTGACACTTTCTTTAGCTAAACAGGAACTTTTCAATTTGATATAGTCCCATTTGTTGATTTGTTCTTTGATTTCCTTTGCCCTTGGTGAAGTATCAGTAAACATATTTCTGCGTAGGATATCTGAAAGTTTACTGCCTATATTTTTCTCCAGGACCTTTATGGTGGCACTGCTTATATTTAAATCCTTTATCCATCTTGAGTTTATTTTGGTGTATGGTGTAAGTTGGTGGTCTAGTTTTATCTTTTTGCATGTTGCTGTCCAGTTTTCCCAACACCATTTGTTGAAAAGACTGTTTTTACTCCATTGGATGTTCCTTCCCCCTTTGTCAAATATTAGTTGACCATAGTGTCCTAGGCTAATTTCTGGGCTCTCTATTCTGTTCCATTGATCTATATGTCTATTCTTATGCCAGTACCAGGCTGTTTTGATGACAGTAGCCTTGTAGTATTGTTTGAAGTCCGGTAGTGTGATTGCCCCTACCTTGTTCTTCTTTCTCAAGATTGTGGTGGCTATTCGTGGGCGTTTTTGGCTCCATATAAATGTTTGAAGTATTTTTTCTATTTCTGTGAAGTCTGTCATTGGTATTTTAATTAGGATTGCATTGAATATGTAGATTGCTTTGGGTAGTAAGGACATTTTAATGATGTTGATTCTTCCCGTCCACGAACATGGTATATGTTTCCATTTATTTGTATCTTCCTTGATTTCTTTCTTCATTGTTCTGTAGTTTTCTGAGTACAGGTCTTTCACCTCCTTAGTTAAGTTGATTCCTAGGTACTTTATTTTTCTTGTTTCTATGGTAAATGGGATTTGTTTTTTCACTTCTATTTCTGTTGTTTCATTATTGGTTTACAAAAATGCTTTTGATTTCTGGATATTGACTTTATACCTAGCTATTTTGCTAAATTTGCTAATTAGTTTGAGTAAGTTTTTGGTGGAGCCCATCAGGTTTTGTATGTACACTATCATATCATCTGCAAATGATGACAGTTTGACTTCCTCCTTTCCAATTTGAATACCTTTAATTCCTTTTTCTTCTCTGATGGCTATAGCTAGAACTTCCAAGACAATGTTGAATAGAAGTGGAGAAAGTGGACAGCCTTGTCTCGTTCTTGATCTTAGGGGGAAAGCTTTCAGTTTTTGTCCATTAAGTATGGTGTTGGCTTCTGGTTTCTCATAGATGGCCTTTATGATGTTGAGGTATGCTCCCTCTATTCCCATTTTGCTGAGGGTTTTTATCATAAATGGTTGCTGCACTTTATCAAATGCTTTTTCAGCATCTATTGATATGATCATATGGTTTTTATCTTTCAATTTGTTGATGTGGTGTATTACATTGATTGATTTACAAATGTTGTACTATCCTTGCATCCCTGGGATGAAGCCCACTTGATCGTGGTGTATGATCTTTGTAATATACTGCTGAATCCGATTGGCCAATATTTTGTTGAGAATTTTAGCATCTATGTTCATCAGAGACATTGGCCTGTAGCTTTCTTTCTTAGTTGGATCTTGTCCTGGTTTTGGGATTAGAAAAGTATTGGCCTCAGAGAAAGAGTTTGGGAGTCTTCCCTCTTCCTGGATTTTTTGGTATAGTTTGAGGAGGATAGGAGTTAGTTCTTGAAATGTTTGGTAAAATTCACCTGTGTAGCCATCTGGACCAGGGCTTTTGTGCTTTGGGAGATTTTGGATTACTTCTTTAATTTCACTAGTTGTTATTGGCCTATTCAGGCTTTCTGCTTCTTCTGGGTTCAGTTTTGGTAGATTATACCTTTCTAGAAATGTGTCCATTTCATCCAGGTGTCATATTTTTTGTCATAGAGTTGTTCGTAGTAATTTCTTACAATCTTTTGTATTTCTGAGGTATCAGTTGTGATTTCCCCTCTTTCAGTTCTGATTCTGTTTATTTGGGTCCTCTCTCTCTTTTCCTTGGTGAGTCTGGATAAGGGCTTGTTAATTTTGTTTATTTTTTCAAAGAACCAGCTCCTGGACCTGTTGATTCTTCCAATTGTAGTTTGAATCTTTGAGTTATTTAGTTCTGCTCTGATCTTGATGATTTCCTTCCTTCTATTTGCTCTAGGCTTTGTTTGGTGTTACTCCTCTAGTTCTTGCAGCTTTGTTGGTTAGGTCATTTTTATAAACATCTTGTAACCTTTTTTGGAAGGCCTGTATTGCTATAAATTTCCCCCTGAGAACTGCCTTTGCTCTATCCCATAGGTTTTGGGCTGTTGTGTGTTCATTGTCATTTGTTTCCAGGAACTTTTTGATTTCATCTTTGATCTCATTGTTGACCCCTTCATTGCTTAAAAGCATGTTATTCAGTCTCCAGAAGTTAGAGAATATTTGGTTTTTTCCCTTGAGATTGGTTTCTAGTTTCAAGCCATTGTGGTCTGAGAAGATACTTTGTATGATTTCAATGTTCCTGTATTTGTGGAGGCTTGTCTTGTGACATACCATGTGGTCTATCTTGGAGAATGATCCATGTGCATTTGAGAAGAATGTGTATTTTGCTTCTTTGGGGTAAAAGACTCTGTATACATCAGTTAGGTCCATTTCCTCCAGAGTGTTGTTCAATGCCACAACATCTCTGGGGATTTTTTTGTTTGGAAGATCTGTCCATTATTGATAGTGGGGTATTAAAATCTTCTAGTATTAGTGTGTTGCTGTCTATGTCTTTCTTAAAGTCTTCCAAGATTTTCATTATATATTTCGGAGCTCCTATATTGGGTATGTATATGTTTATCAGAGTTATTTCTTCTTGATGGATTGTTCCCTTAAGTATTATGAAATGTCCATCTTTGTCACTTTTTATGTTCTTCATTGTAAAATCTATTTTATCTGAAATCAGTATTGCTACTCCAGCTTTTTTTTCATGTCCATTTGCTTGATATATAGTTTTCCATCTCTTTACTCTCAATCTGTGTCGATCTTTTGTTCTGAAGTGGTTGTCTTGAAGACAGCATATATGTGGATCATGTTGTCTTATCCATTTGGCTACCCTATGTCTTTTGATTGGTGCATTTAATCCATTTACATTTAAGGTTATTATTGATTGATACTTATTCATTGTCATTTTCTCCCTTTGTGTCTGTATTCCTCTTTGGCTTTCTCTGTTTCTTCCTTTTATTTGTTTACTTATTTTTATAGCAGACTTTTTAGCATTTCTTGCAGTGCTGGTTTGGTAGAGATGTATTCTTTTAATCTTTTTTTGTCTGGGAAGCTTCTTATTTCTCCTTCTATCTTGAATGAGAGCCTTGCTGGGTAGAGTATTCTTGGTTGCAGGCCTTTGTTTACCATAACTTGAAATACTTTTTGCCATTCCCGTCTGGCTAAATTGTTTCTGTTGAATAATCATTTGATAGCCTTATTGGAGCTCGTTTGTATGTTATTTGTCTTTTCTCTCTTGATGCTTTTAGGATTCTCAATTTGTCTTTGAAATTCACCATTTTCATAATAATCTGCCTTGGTGTTGGTCTGTTTGGGTTGATCCTGATTGGGACCCGCTGTGCTTCCTGAACTGGATTAATGCTTTCACTCATCATGTTAGAGAAATTTTCTATCATGACTTTTTTGAACAGGTTTCCCATTCCTTGTTTCTCTTCTCCTTCTGGTATCCCTATGATAAGGATGTTGTTACATTTCTTATTGTCCTGCAGCTCTCTTAGCCCCTCTTCAGTCTTATTCAGCCTTTTTTGATTCTCTTCTACTGTCTTGGAGTATTTGTCTGCATTATACGCCAACTCGCTGATCCGGTCCTCTGCTTCCTCTAGCCTACTGTTGATTCCTTCTACTGTATTCTTCAATTCAGAAATTGTATTCTTCATATCCTCCTGGCACTTATTCATAGTTTGCATGTCCTGTTTCATGCTGTTGTAGTTCTCAGTAAGTTCCTTGTAACTTCCCTGGAGTTCTTTGTAGTTCTCCTGGAGTTGTTTACAGTGTTCTTTGATGTGGCTGAGCTCACCAAGCTTCTCTATCATCATTCTTTTGAATTCCTTATCTGATATTCCAGGTGCCTCTGTTTCATTTTGTGTTCTTTCTGGGGATTCTTCCTTTCCCTTTGGTGAGGGACTGAATCTTTTTTCCCCCATTTTACGTGTTTGTTCTTGCTTTTTATTTATTTATTTACATATTTATTTATTTATTTATTTTTGTTCTTTCCTTGAGTTAACCTGCTTTGCTTCCTTGCCTTAGTTGAGCACCCTTCTGTGATAGGAGATTTGTGGAGTTCAGTGTTGCCATCTCCCAAATTTTCTCCACTTGCTGTTCTTGATGTGTCCTTCATTTGGGCTGTCTCATTGTGTTCTGGGCCTGTGGGCTTTTAGCAGAAAGAAAAACAAAAATAAATAAACAAATAAACAACAACAACAAAAAACAACCCAAACAAAACCAAACAAAACAAAAAATGCAAAAGGAAAAAAGAAATAAAAATGATAATAATAATAAGAAGAAAGGGTTTAGATAGATGTTCATCCTTAATAATTCCTGACTGGTCCAGATGGAGCCTGGACCTGAGGGCTTTTAGCAGAGGAAAAAAAAGAAAGAATAAAAGGGAGAAAATCACAAGATAAAGATAAATCAATATTAATAAAGAAAAGGTTTAAGTCTGTTCACCCTTTATGGTCTCTGGTCCAGGTAGAGCCACGACCAGTGGGTTTTATCAGGGAGAAATGAAAAGAGAAAGAAAGAAAGAATAAAAACAAACAAACAAACAAACAAACAAAAGGGAGAAAGTCACAAGACAAAGAGAAATCAATATTAATAAAGGAAGGTTTTAGGTGTCTGTTCCCCCTTTATGATTTCTGATTGGTCCAGGTGGAGCCAGAACCTGTGGGCTTTACCAGAAAGAAAAGGGAAAGAAAAAAAAAAAAAAAAAGAAGGAAGAAAAGAATAAAGAAAGGGTTTAGGTAGCTGGGGAAGGGAGGAATACTTAGATTGAGGACTGGGAATGCGTTTTAGCCGCAGAGTGAGTAGACTTTAATTCCAGAGTAGGGGAAGGGTCTTGGGTATTTAGGTGGATTGAAGTTTGGGGGGTGGATTAAGAATATGTGAGAAGTAACTTTTGCAAAGGATATGTTGGGGATTAATAGTTCATATTGCTCTCGGTATAACTCAGGTGCTTGAGATTAGCAGCAATCCCTTTCCTGAGGCTGCCTCTTTTTCTTGGTCAGGACTTTACAGTCTGTAGTCTATATTCTTGCTGGTCTTGGCAAGTGGCAGGGCCTCTGATTGTCACATTCAGGGCTGATTCTGAGTGTCACCCCCCAGGTAGGCTGGTCCTTCCGCAGCCTGGCTGGTTTTTAGGGCTGCTGGTATTCTGGAGCCCGCAGGGTGCCCCCTCCCACTCCTGGCAGTGGTTCCTGCCCCTGAGGAGCACCCAGCACCTCTGCAGGGCAGCCTGCAACTTTGCCGGTCCCTGTGCCAACTGGCCCAGCCCCTGCAGTTCCGGGAGGATGCCGCTCCTGTCCATCAATACTGTCTGGGGTCCGCCTACACTGCCCCGCCCTTCTGGGGTGGGCACCACTCCTTCAAGCCAACCAGCTCTAGGAGGAGTCCTGTAAGTGGCCTCTGTGATGAGCCCCTCTCAGGCGTGGGCGGTGTGGCCTTTGTCTCCAGGAATGGGGGTCAGTTGCCCCCACTACTAGTTCTGGCTCGCCAGCTCGCCATTTGGAGTTTCCGTGGAGCCTGGGGGCCTGTGTGGTTGTGCAGGCCTGGGCCCTCCCCCTTGTAGGGGCTTCTAGCTGCTGTTTCCCCAGGTGGTCCAGCAACACCTTTTTCAGCCCTCTCGCCAGCCTAGCCTGTGCACTTCCCTGCTCCCCTACCCTGGCTTCCTGCACGACTCTTCTCCTCTGCCTCTAGCCCCGCGAGGAGCCTCCTCTCCCTGTTGCCAGAGTGAGTCTCTCACACACTCCCTCCTCTGCAAGAGTTCAATTCCACGTTCCCTACGGCGTTTGCCCTCACCGCTGGCACTTCACTTGAGACTTCCAGTCGCCAGGAAGCCTGGAACTGGCCTCAGTCAAATGCACTCATCTGGGCAGATCTGCCATTGCCCAGAGCCTACCTCAGCCCGCTGGCCAGTTGGTC
>PVIW01016167.1:0-17517 GCA_004026585.1 Noctilio leporinus | reverse complement strand
TATTCATTGCCATTTTCTCCCTTTGTGTCTGTATTCCTCTTTGGCTTTCTCTGTTTCTTCATTTTATTTGTTTACTTCTTTTTAGAGCAGACCCTTTAGCATTTCTTGCAATGCTGGTTTGGTAGAGATGTATTCTTTCAGTCTTTTTTTGTCTGGGAAGCTCCTTATTTCTCCTTCTATCTTGAATGAGAGCCTTGCTCGATAGAGTATTCTTGGTTGCAGGCCTTTGTTGACCATGACTTGAAATACTTTTTGCCATTCCCTTCTGGCTTGAATTGTTTCTGTTGAATAATCATTTGATAGCCTAATTGGAGCACCTTTGTATGTTATTTGTCATTTCTCTCTTGATGCTTTTAGGATTCTCTCTTTGTCTTTGAAATTAGCCATTTTAATAATAATGTGCCTTGGTGTTGGTCTGTTTTGGTTGATCCTCATTGGGACCCTCTGTGCTTCCTGAACTGGATTCATGTTTTCACTCATCATGTTAGGGAAATTTTCTATCATGACTTTTTTGAACAGGTTTTCCATTCCTTGTTTCTCTTCTCCTTCTGGAATCCCTATGATGTGGATGTTTTTATGTTTCATGTTGTCCTGCAGCTCTCTTTACCCCTCTTCAGTCTTATTCAGCCATTTTTTTATTCTCTTGTACTGTCTTGGATTATTTGTCTACATTGTCCTCCAACTCGCTGATCTGGTCCTCTGCTTCCTGTAGCCTACTTTTGATTTCTTCCACTATATTCTTCAATTCAGAAATTGTATTCTTCATTTCCTCCTGGCACTTACTGATAGTTTCCATGTCCTTTCTCATCCTGTTGTAGTTCTCAGTAAGTTTCTTGTAACTTGCCTGGAGTTCTTTGTAATTTCCCTGGAGTTCTTTGTAGTTCTCCTGGAGTTGTTCACAGTTTTCTTTGATGTGGCTGAGCTCACTGAGCTTCTCTATCATCATTCTTTTGAATTCCTTATCTGGTGTTCCAGGTGCCTCCGTTTCATTTTGTGTTCTTTCTGGGGAGTCTTCCTTTCCTTTTGGTGATGGACTGATTCTTTTTTTCCCCATTTTGGGTGTCTGTTCTTGCTTGCTCTTTATTTATTTATTTATTTTTGTTCTTTCCTTGGTTTAACCTGCTTTGCTTCCTTGCCTTAGTTGAGCACCTTTCTGTGATAGGAGGTTTGTGGAGTCCATTGTTGCCGTCTCCCAGATTTTCCCCACTTGCTGTTCTTGGTGTGTCCTTTATTTGGGCTGTCTGGTTGTATTCTGGGCCTGTGGGCTTTTAGCAGAAACAAAAACTAAAACAAAAACAAAACAAAACCAAAAAAAACAAACAAAAACAAAAAACCAAGCCAAACCATACCAAAAAAAAAAAAAATAGAGAGAGAGAGAAAGAAAAAGGAAAAAAGAAATAAAAATGATAATAGTAATAAGAAGAAAGGCTTCGGATGGCTGTTCACCCTTAATAATCCCTAACTGGTCCAGATGGAGCCTGGACCTGAGGGCTTTTAGCAGAGGGGAAAAAAAAGAAAAAAAGGGAGAAAGTCCCAAGAGAAAGAGAAATCAACATTAATAAAGAAAAGTTTTAGGTGTCTGTTCATCCTTCATGGTCTATGTTTGGTCCAGGTGGAGCCAGGACCAGTGGGTTTTGTCATGGAGAAAAGAAAGGAGAAAGAAAGAAAGGAAAAAAAACGGGGGGTGGAGTGGGGAGAAAGTCACAAGACAAAGAGAAATCAATATTAATAAGAAAGGTTTTTTGCTGTCTGTTCCCCCTTTATGATTTCTGATTGGTCCAGGTGGAGCCAGAACCTGTGGGCTTTACCAGGAAGAAAATGAAAAGAAAAAAATTTTTTAAAAATCAAGGAATGAAGAAAAGAATAAACAAAGGGTTTAGAAAGGCTGGGGAAGGGAGGAATACTTAGATTGAGGACTGGGAATGCGTTATAGCCACAGAGTGAGTAGACTTTAATTCGAGAGTAGAGGGAGGGTCTTGGGTATTTAGGTGGATTGAGGCATGGTGGGGATTAAGAATATGTGAGAAGTAACTTTTGCAAAGGTTATGTTGGGGATTAATAGTTCATATTGCTCTCGGTATAACTCAGGTGCTTGAGATGGGCAGCAATCCTTTTCCTGAGGCTGCCTGTTTTTCTTGGTCAGGACTTTACAGTCTATAGTCTATATTCCAGCCTGTCTTGGCGCATGGCAGGGCCTCTGATTGTCACAGTCAGGGCTGATTCTGAGTGTCCTCCCCCAGGTAGGCTGGGCCTTCCACAGCCTGCCTGGATTTTAGGGCCACTGGTATTCTGGAGCCCGCAGGCTGCCCCCTCACACTCCTGGCTGAAGTTCCTGCCTGTGATGAGCACTCAGCACCCCGGCAGGGCAGCCTGCAACTTTGCAGGTCCCTGTGAAAACTGGCCCTGCCCCTGCAGTTCTGGGAGGAGGCCGCCCCTGTCCCTCAACACTGACCGGTGTCTCCTACACTGTCCCACCCTTCCAGGGTGGGCACCACTCCTCCAAGCCAACCAGCTCTCGGAGAAGTCCTTTATGAGGCCTCTGTGATGAGCCCCTCCCTGGCGTGGGTGGTGCGGCCTTTGTCTCCTGCAATGGCTGGACAGTTGCCCCCACTACTAGTTTCTGGCTGGCAGGCTCGCTGTTTGGAGTTTGCACGGAGCCTGGGGCCTGTGTGGCTGCGCAGGGCTGGGCCTCCCCCCTCGCAGGGGCTTCTTGCTGCTGTTTCCCTGGTGGCCCAGGAACACCGTTTTCAGCCCTCTCGCTGCCCTGGTCTGTGCACTTCCCCGATCCCGTGCTGTGGCTTCCTGCAGGACTCTTCTCCTCTGCCTCTAGCCCCACACGGAGCCTCCTTTCCCTGTTGCTGAGTGAGTCTCTCACACAGTCCCTCCCCTGCAAGAGTTCAATTCCGAGTTCCCTACTGCGTTTGCCCTCCCCACCTGCACTTCACTGTTGAGACTTCCAGTGGCCAGAGAGCCTGGAGCTGGCCCCAGTCAAACTCAGCCCCCTGGGCAGAGCCGCCACTGCCCAAGCCGAACTCGGCCCGCCGGCTGGTTGGTCAGAAATGCCTCACCTACCCTCCTGCTGGCCTCCTCTGCCTCTGGGCTGTGCTCCCCTGTGTCCAGATGCTGCCTGTTCCAATTCCTAGGGTCCTGATTAAGTCTCATGCTCCCTATCTTGTCCTCTAGCTGCTTTGGTACTCGAGAATACCGTCATCACTGCTCTCTAATCTGTCACCATCTTCTGTACCCTCTATGTCCTTTTTGATGCTGTTGTAGCTTTCAGTAAGTTCCTTGTAACTTCCCTGGAGTTGTTTATAGTTTTCTTTGAGCTGGCTAAGCTCTTTGAGCTTCTCTATCATCATTCTTTTGAATTCCTTATCTGATATATCCTGTGTCTCTGTTTCATTTGGTGGTCTTTCTGGGGGTTCTTCTTTTCCTTTTGCTGATGGACTGATTTTTTTTTTCCCCCATTTTGGGTGTCTGTTGTTGCTTGCTTTGTTTTTTTTTTTTTTGTTTGTTTTTTGTTTTTTTTTTTTTTTTTTTTTTTTTTTTTTTTTTTTTTTTTTTTTTTTTTTTTTTTTTTTTTTTTTTTTTTTTTTTTTTTTTTTTTTTTTTTTTTTTTTTTTTTTTTTTTTTTTTTTCCCTTGGATTAATCTGCTTTGCTTCCTTGCCTTAGCTGAGCACCCTTCTGTGTTAGGAGATTTGTGGAGTTCAATGTTGCAGTCTCCCAGATTTTGTTCACCTGTTCTCGTTGTGGCCTTTATATGGGCTCTCTGGTTGTATTCTGAATTGGTTGTGTATGTTGCTCCTTTCCTTCCAGTCAGGATGCTCCTTCTATTTTTGTCACATAAATGAGCAGAGGGAGAATCAGAAAGCCTCAAGTATGAGTGAACAGTGTAAGCCTATGCATGTTGTTGCCGCATCTGCTTCCCTGTTCACCCTTAGTGGTCCCTGATTGGTCAAGGTGGAGCCAGGATCTGTTGGATTTTAGCAGAAAAAAAAGAAGAAAAAAAGATAATAATAAGAAGAAAGGGTTTAGGTGGCTGTTCATGCTTAATGATCCCTGATTGGTCCAGGTGGAGCCAGGGCCTGTAGGCTTATAGCAGAAAGAAAGAAAAAAAAAAAAAAAAAAAAAAACACTTTAAATTAGAAAGGGAAAAAAAGGAAAAAATAACAAGAAAAAGAAAAAATAATATTAATAAAGAAAGTGTTTAGGTGGCTGTTCACCCTTTATGATCTCTGATTGGTCCAGGTGGATTCAGAACCTGTGAGCTTTAACAGGAAGAAAAGAAAGAAAACAAAAGAAAAGAAAAAAAAATAAAAAGGGAGAAAGAAAAGAATAAAGAAAGGGTTTAGGTGGCTGGGGAGGGGAGGAATACTTAGCTTGAGGACTGGGAATGTGTTGTAGCCAGAGAGTGAATAGACTTTAAATCAAGAGTAGGGGGAGGGTTTTGAGTATTTAGGTGGATTGAGATAAGTGGGGATTAAAAATATGTGAGAGGTAACTTTTGAAAAGGATATGTTGGGGATTAATAGTTCATGTAGCTCTCGGTGTAACTCAGGTGCTTGAGATTAGCAGCAATCCCTTTCCTGAGTCTGCCTCTTTGTCTTGGTCAGATCTCTGCAGTCTACAGTCTAACTGGTCTTGGAGTGGCAGGGCCTATGATTTTCACAGTCAGGGCTGATTCTGAATGTCATACCCCAGGTAGGCTGGGCCTTCAGTAGCCTAGCTGAGTTTTAGGGGTGGTGGTGTTTTGGGGCCCGCAGGGTGCTCCCTCCAACTGCTGGTGGAGGTTCCTGCCTGTGATGGGCACCTGGCACCCCTGCAGGGCAGCCTGCAACCTCGCTGGTTCCTAAGATGACTGGTCCTGCCCCCGCAGCTCCTGCGGGAGGTAGCCCCCATCTGCCAACAGTGCCCAGGGTCTGCCAACACTGCCCAGCTCCCCCAGGCGAGGGCCAATCCTCCAAGCAAACCAGCTCTCTGAGGAGTCCTTTAGGCCGCCTCTCTGATGCACCCCTCCCAGCTCATCAACAGTGCAGCCTTTGTCTCTGGCAATGGGTGGGTCAGTTGCCCCACCTACAAGTTCCCTGCTGGCAGTTTGGAGTTTCCGAGGGAGCCTGGGGGCCTGTGTGGGTGCGCAGGGCTGGGCTTCCCCTCTCGCAGGGGCTTCAAGCTGCTGTTTCCCCCATGGCCAAGCAGCACTGTTTTCTGCCCTCTCGCCACCCTAGCTGGTGCACTTCCCTGCTCCCCTCCTCCTGCTCCCTGCAGGACTCTTCTCCTCCACTTCTGGCCCAGTAAGGAGCTTCCTCTCCCTGTTGCCAGAGCAAGGCTCTCACACAGCCCCTCCCCTGCAGGAGTTCAATTCCTCATTCCCTCCATCATTTGCCCTCACTGCCCACACTTCACTGTTCAGATTTCTAGTCACCCGGGAGCCTGGAGGTGGCTTCAGTTAAACACGCCCCTCTGGGTAGAGCTGCCACTGCCCAGAGCCGACCTCGAGCCAGCCAACTGGTTTGGAACTGTCTCACCTGCTCTCCTGTAGGTCTCTGCTGCCTCTGGGCTGTGCTCCCCTGTGTCCAGATGCTGACCTCTCCAATTCTTAGGGACCTGAAGACATCTCGTGCTCCCTATCCTATCCTCCAGCTGCTCTGGTACTCAAGAACACCATCAGCACTACTCTCTACTCTGTTGCCATCTTTCTGTTTCTGTTTCAGGGTTCTTTGGGTATAGTCCTAATAGTGGAATTGCTGGATTAAAAGGCAGTTCCATTTTAAGTTTTTTAAGGAAACTCCATACTGTTTTCCATAGTGGGTGCACCAGTATGCATTCCCACCAACAGTGTACCTGGGTTCCCTTTTCCCCCACACCCTTGCCAACACTTGTTATTTGTTGATGATTGTCATTCCAACAGGTGTGAGGTGGTATCTCATTGTGGTTTTAATTTGCATCTCTCTGATGGCTAGTGATGTTGAGCATTCTTTCATATGCCTATGGGTCTTTTCTGTCTTTCTTGGAGAAGTGTCTGTTCAGGTTCTTTGCCCATTTTTTAAATTGGGCTGTTTGTCTCCCTGGTGTTGAGTCACATAAGTTCTTTATATATTTTGGATAGCAAACCCTTGTCTGAGGTATCATTGGCAAATGTACCTTTCCGTACATTTGTTCCCTTTTAATTTTGCTGGTGTTTTCTGTAGCTGAACAGAAACTTTTCAGTTTGATATAATTCCATTTGTTTATTTGTTCTTTGATTTCCTTTGCCCTTGGAAAAGTATCAGTAAACATATTTATGCATAGGATATCTAAAATTTTACTGCCTATATTTTTCTCCAGGACATTTATGGTGGCACTGCTTATGTTTAAATCTTTTATCCATCTTGAATTTATTCTGGTGTATGCGTAAGTTGGTGGTCTAATTTTATTTTTTTTGCATGTCTTTGTCCAGTTCTCCCATCACCACTTGTTGAAGAGACTGTTTTTACTTCATTTTACGTTCCTTCCCCCTTTGTTGAATATCTATTGACCATAGAGTCCTGGTTTTATTTCTGGGCTCTCTACTTTGTTCCATTGATCTATATGTCTATTCTTATGCCTGTATCCGACAGTAAAATAGCCCAATTTTATACATACTAAAGGAATGCAGTACTCACCAAAAATGAAACTTTTTTCTCTTTCTCAAGTCTAGCCTCAAAGCAGGAAGCGAGGATACTCTATGTTCTCAGCTCCCTCCCGGGAATAGCTGCCACTGTTTAACCCCTTAAATTTAATGTTTGAAACCAAAATTTATCAAGCAGTAAGCATGTGATATACTTAGGCAGGTACAAAAATTATTGCAGAAATATGGAAATACAATTTCAGTAAATGTCAGAAGTGCAAGAATTTTCCTATTCTAGTGAAGGCCCTACAACTAAATGGCTTCACAGACTAAAAGACTAATTTGTAGATCATTATATAAGTTAACCATTTTGCACAAGTCTTCTTATTGCAGGTATGGCTTATCTACCTGATAAGCTACTGCACTCATTCCAGCCAGTTATTTTCTTGTTGTTACATGGTGTAAAATTTTCACCTTCTAAACTCATAAAAATTTCCTTTCACATCTTCATTTTATTGTAACTTTAATCCTAAATTTCAGTATGTTCAGGACCTCAGTATATTTCTCAAACATAACATTAATATATACTTAGTATAATATAATATATAGGGAAGAATTATTCTTACCCTTTGGGCAGTTTCTAAAAATATGTTATGGTTTATAACAAAACTGAAATATTATAATAAAAACCAATTTAAATGTTAAATAAAAATGTGTACATTCAGATAAAAATAATATAAAGAAAAGTGATTTTAAGACTATATATATACTTCCAATGTTTTCCTAATACTGCTCTCATTGTCTACTTACATAGGTAAGTGCTTTCTTAATAATATAGTTCATAGTATTTCATTTGATTATAACTATTAAGTTGTTTTTGCTCCTTGTGCTCATAACTTTATCAGTAACTCTTATTACCTATCTATTTTTTAAAAACAGTTTAGAAATATTCAAAGTTTTAAAAAATATGACTATGAAGTATATGATCTATTCACATATTTTCTACTAAAGCATTAAGTTAAAATTTTCTATCACAATAAAAATATGTACACTAAAATAAACAATAATTTCTGAAAATATGTGTACCCCTGCATACAAATATATTTATTATAAAACAAAATTACTATAATTTATGAGGCTGTAATACAATGTTCAATGTAAAAAAAAAATGACAATTATAATAAAATTCACAGCATTTAGCTCTATTCCTTTAAGTTAAATGTTTTCATATTTTTAATCATTTATTAAAGGATAATCTAAAATAATTCATTTGGCTTCATAAAGAAAATTCAAAGTAAGTATATCATTTTGATAAGATAGAATGTATGTTTAGTTTTGTATATCTGTTACCTGGTAAACAGGTTTTCAAAAATTCCACTTTTTAAAGTACTGTAAAAATTCTAGTTTCACTACTGTACATTAGAAGGAAGCATAGCCTATTTGTCACTCATATTCACTCCCATACAGGCTTTCCTAGGTCCATAGCAAAAGACAATAACCAAGCTGACACCCTAGTATGCATCATCACCACATTTCAAAAGGCAGTTGCCTCTACAAAAATAGAAAATTCAACATAAAACTGGCATCCCATTTAATCCCATGGGCCAGGCTATTGTTGAACAAGCCCATTATACATTCCAAACTATTCTTCTGAAGCAAAAAATGTGGAGTATGGGCTCCTCCTCTAGAAGCCTAATTATGCTTGCAATGTATACCTATAACTTTAAAAAAAGTTTAATGGTAATAATTCCCTTCTGCAATTGAAAAACACTTTTGCCAACATAGGACAGAAGATAAGGGACCTCAGCCATTATTATTATATAGGGATTCTCAAGAAGAAAGAAGCTGGAAGGACCAGCTGGTTTACTAACATGGGGAGGAGGGTAGGCTTGTGTTTCAATCCCCACAGGTCCTCTCTGGCTGCCCACCAAGAGAATGAAGCTCTCCCAGAGGGGACTCTCATTGCTTTCATCATTTCTATTATCTTTATTGCTGCCACTGCTTTGGCTGAATTCATTCAGACTGCCCACACTGTCGATGTTCTCACCAATACCACCCAGGAAATGCTCCAGCAGATGCAAACTGACCAGGAGATCGTCACGTCACTCTCAGCCATAGAACCTGTGGTAATATGGCTGGGAGAATGGCAGGATGCTTTTGCCACCATCAATACCTTACCTGTGATCCAGCCTTCTCCAAGCTGTGTGCTACTCCCCAAAAGTGGAATGCCAGCCAACATTCCTGGGAAGAAATGTGCCACTGCTTGCAGAGGACATTTTCCACCAACTTGAAAGGCAAGATTGACCAACTGCAATTGGAATTACATCAGCAACTTATGAACATCATTTTAAAAACTGACTAAAACAGGTTGCAAGCCACGTCTCCAGCCAGTTCCGTAGTTGGAGGCAGGTTAAAGGCAACCATACATTGATGTTTTTCTTCCTCTCTGCCTCCCTCCCTTCCCCTCTCTCTAAAAAATAATAAATAAAATCTTTAAAAAATAAACTGATGAAGCAAAATATTTTCCAAACTTTAAATGACAACCTCCAATGGCTGAACACAAAAACCTGGTTTAATGGACTTAATCTGAGTATAGGTAATGGAAGCTGCTAAATGCCTACTTATTATTATAGTATAATATTGTGTGTTTTGAAATGTATCTGCAAATTGTTCCTTTGGGACCACTTTTGCAAGAAATAGATGGCAGGCTTCACTGGTTTAATCACTGTCAAGGTAACATCAAACAAATAAGGGGGAGATGTCAGGGTTACTCTGGGAAAGTGTTGAGGCTTAGAGCACCACACAGGCCAGGTGAAGGAAATGAATCCTGTAAGACCTGACCAGAAAACCAGAAAAGCTGGGTGCATACATGCCTCGATGCTATAGCCAGTGGGCCCCAGTGAGAATAGGGCCATGAGAAAATACTTTAGCTTTTTTGAAGCCTGCCCTGTTCTTTAACCTCACTTAATCACTGCATTGTACCAGCAGCAAAGGTTTTTTTAAACTTGAATGCATATCCTGACCCGAGAGAGATCTCACTGCTTCTTCACTTGTTATTTCTGAATAATATCCATTTTCCTGCAATTAGCACTGTTTAGCATTGGTTAGCAAGCTTTACGCTCATGCTACATGCCTTTAAGCCTACTGCATTCAATAAAATATCTTGGAGAAGGGCAATCGTCTTCAGAGGCATTTGTCTCTCAAGACACTTGCCAGCCTTCTCCTCCTTAGCCCAAGCTGCCTGGGAAATATTTATTTCATCCACGGCACCTGGGAATCTCTGTGGGTTGGTGGTCCCCAATAGATTCTCTTAAATATTAGTGTTTTCCTAAATCTCTCCTCACCTCCCTATCCTTGAGTGACCTAACACAACCCTCTGTATTTATTTACCATGTAGGTGTTAATGTCTCTTCTTTCTTATATATTTCATCTTGGGCTCTCTCCTAAGACTTATATTTGAATTCAAGCTGTCTACTAGATATCCACGTTGATGGCCCACACCCATGTTAAAAGCAGATCACTTGATTTCTCCCCAACCCCACCAACTTACTTATTCTTTGTTCTGAGTTTAATCTATTATTTCTTAGTGATGTAATCAATTCTTCAACAAGTCCTGGTTATTTACCCCCTAAATTTTGTCTCAATTCCTTTTATTCCCTCCATCCTCATTGGTACCATCCTTCCTATGGTACCATATTGATCTTTTTAATGTCAAGGACCATAAATTATTCACCATTTTACCTTTAGTGCAGTATAAAGTGCCAACCATATGAAAATATTTACTTAGGTAGAATGTATTTAACTTAAATTTTTGGACAGGTACATATAAATTTGTGACTTTAATTTACCATTTTAAATTGGAAAACATGTACCTTCACAACCTGAGTTCTGTTACCTTACATTTAGTTAGGAGCATAATTTCTAGACTCAGACTATGTGGATTAAAGTCCTCTCTGATTTACTGTGTGAATTTGAGAGAAATTTTTAATTCCCTGGTCTCTCAGTATTTTTATCTGAAAATGGTAATTTTCTCCATCTGAAAAATGTAGTGATGCATTCATCATAAATTTTAAAGATGAAATTAAATAATGGATATATAGAGAGAACATAAAGCATTGTCTGGGATATAGGAAGTGTTCAGTAAAAGTTAGCTATTATTAGTAGTAGTGATAGAATTACTTCACTTTGTACAATATAAAATTTTGATTATTACATCTTCTGCGCATTCATCCATGTACTGATAATGACCATTTAAACTAGCAAGATTTTATAAGTGATACCAAGAATGAGAAAACATATGTCAATATATTTTAATATTAATACATGATATTTAAAATTAGTGGTGTTCTGATATAATCTATTTGGAAGCTTTAAAAATGCAAATTCATAGGCTCAGGAAAAAAGGCAATTTTTAGAATGTTAAAATATAATAATACCTATGTTAATTTTTTTTATTACAGATTCATTGTGGGGAACACATAAAATCACTTATGGAGAGCTCTAAAATTCCTTATTCATGATATTTTTATGCTTGATATTTAATTTTTCATAACTTAGATTTTTCTTTAATCCAGTCAATTCCTATGCTTTATAAATATGTGACCTGAGTTTTCTGACACTTTTGAAAAATATGTGTGCTCTACATGAACATCATTTGCAACCAGAAATTTATATCACACCAAGAGGAGACTAGAAAATTAATGTTTTGAAATCAGGTTTACAAAGACTCATTTTAAGTTTTATTTGTTATTTTAATAATAATTTAAAAAATTATATTAAAACTATAATCTTAGGACTCAGACAGTTGTTTAACTATTGCTATAGCCCTGCCATCTGAGTAGTACAGCAATCTGTACTTTACAGATTGGTTAAAAACTATCAGGTCTTCATCAAATGGTTCTGTTATTCACATTTATGTTCACTTAGTCATGAAATAGTCAAAAACATTTATTTATTTTAAGTTTTTTTCATTGTTTCTAGAGAGAAGGGCAGGGAGGGAAGAAGAAAGGGGGGAAAAAAAAAAACAAAAACAAAACATCCATGTGTGGTTGCTTTTCACCTGCCTCCAGCCACGGACCTGGCTGGAGACCTGGCTTGCAACCTGGTTATGTGCCCTGACTGGGAATTCCAACCAGTGACCTTTGGGTTTGCAGGCCAAAGCGTATCCACTGAGCTACCAGCCAGGGCTATTTATTTTTAATTATATTTTATTGATTACGCTGTTACAGTTGTCCCAATTTCTTTTCCATTTGCTCCCCTCCACCCAGGACCCCACTTCCCTCCTGCAGTCCACCCCCCTTAGTTCATGTCCATGGGTTGTGCATTTGTTCCTTGACTTCACCCTGTCCTATATTTTTAACATCCCCCTGTCTATCTTGTACCCACCAATTATGTTTCCTAATCCCTACACCATTTTCCAATTTCTCTCCCTTCCCCCTCCCAAATGATACCCCTGCCAACGATCCCCATACCTATGATTTTGTTGTTTGCTTCTGTGCACTCATCCATGTACTACTATTCTTGTTGTTTGGTTAGTTTGTTTTTGTTTTTACATTTTTAAGGTTCTGTTGTTGATAGTTGTGAATTTCACTATGCTGCAACACTGTATGTGGGGGAGCAGTCTGAGAGGGAACAGTGCTTCTTACTCAGCACTCACCCCTTTTCCAAGCAACTCTCCTGCTTCCTGTATAGGACTGGTGCCTCTCTAGTTGTTGCTCTGGCCATTGTTCCCAGAGTGGTTGTGCTTGCAGATGTTCCAGGACCATGGCAGCCCTTAAATAAATGGACTCTGCTGAGAGAGCAGCAGTTTCTTCCTCTGCCCCAACCTCCACTGGTTTTCACAGTCAGAAGCAATGTGGCTTTATTTTCTCCAGGTGCTGTAACTGTGAGCCATGTGGTATGGTCTGGTGCTGAAAACACTCCGTAGGTGTCCCTACATTTTTAAAACATATGTGACTGCACTTTCTGCTGGTTTTCCACAGCTGCCATCTTGCCGCATCTGCCTTATCACCAAAGCACTCTGCGAAACTGTGTCCTATCTGTCCCAGCTCTACCCCTTTTACTTGTCTGGATGATTACTTCTTCTTCATATCTTTGTTTGTTGGACTTCCGTGCAGCTCAGTGTTCTGGAACTTCTGATTGTTTCTAGTTTTAAGGTAGATGTAGTTCCCTTCTTAGTTGTGGAGAGAGATACAGTGTGTCTATCTAACACCTCAATCTTGACTGGAAGCCCCAAAACATTATTTATATATATTTTTTGTATAACCAATAACTTCATCTTTTCTAAGATAAAATTATACATGCCAACATATTTACTGCTTGTAAGCATTGCCTATTTTTTTTGAGAAATAAGACAACAAGTCCCTTCATCCTAAACTTTTAAAAACTGTACATATTAGCATCAGGGAAAAAACCAATCTAAGCATTCACTGAAGCTTAAACTACAAATAAATGAGAGTTACTTTAGAATATCAATGTGTGGATAACACTTCAATGCTTTAATATTAAGCCCTGGCTCATGGCTCAGCGGAATGGTGCCAGCCTGTGGACCCAAAGGTCACTAGTTCAATTCCCTAGTCAGGGCACATAACCAGTTGCAATCCAGATCTCCAGCCAGGTCTGTAGCTGGAGGCAGGTGAAAGACAACCATACATTGATGTTTCTCTCCCTTTCTTCCTCCCTCTCCACCCTTCTCTCTAAAAATAATGAATAAAATCTTTTAAAATAATAATAATTATAAATACAAGAGGGGCTATAAGGCTAAGCCCTTGGGGTAAACCACTCTTCTGATGGGTAGGTGGTTTATTAATATTGTTTAAATTATTTTTCTAAAAATCTGCTTAATCTTGCTACAATATATCTAAAACACTATCATTTAACATGTAATAATTATGTAAGCTATTGACATATTTTAAATTTTTTGTGTTAACTCTTCAAAATACAGTATGTACTTTAAATATATGTAAAAATATGTATGGGTGTAAATGTATTTTTGCATATGTTTGGTAATATTGCAATTCATATGACTTTAAAGAGTAATTTTTTAAACAAATGAATTAATGTAGGCATTTTGGAATAATGAAAAGAAAACTTTGTATTAATATGATTTGAGAAGCTGACAGAGGGCAGTAATTAAATGGTGAGTTTTCTGGATGTGAAAGGAAAAAAGAAAAAGTATATACATTGGTGGTTACACAATAGACAAGAGGATATTAAGAAGAACAAAGGAAATAGAGGAGCCAAAGAACTTATGTGCATAACTCATGGACATGAACTAAGGGGGGCATTGCCAGAGGAAATGGGGTACTGGGTGGAGGGGGGTAAAGGGCGGGGGGAATTGGGACAACTGTAATAGCAAAATAAATAAAATATATTCATAAAAATCATTTTTCTAGTGATAATTCCTCTCTCTAGTGTGGTGTGAGTGTGGTGATAATGCAAGTATACATAGAGTGGAGACCACTGAATGAGGATATCTTGGATGTAAGTGAAGTTGGTAACCTGAGTTGGGAGAAAATTAAATATTAATGTACTCTGGGTATCTCAACTACCCAAGACATTATTAATATAAGAAGAAAACTCAAATAAATAGTTTGATGTTTTTATAAAAGTGTAGAATTTATGAACAGGAAAACAGAACTTGTCTGCTGTCTGTGTTGGGAGATAATTTGACTTTGATGGGGAGCTTCTTGAAGGTATGGACTTTGTCTATCTTGATTAATTATGTACTCCTAGTGCTTAGCACATAGTGCTAAAATATATTTGATGCATAAAATATAAAACCATTCTAAATGTGCATAAAATTATGTTAATATGATTCCCTAAATCCTGAGGGTCCCAAAATTAGGGATTTCAAACAGAGCAAGGAAATGATCACTTCAAGCATTAGACAGTTATAAAGAAAGTAAATCTGGGGGGACAAAAGGGAAAAAAAGAGGATGGATGTAATACAACAACAACAAAATAAAAAAATTTAAAAAAAAAGAAGAAGAAGAAAGTAAATCTGGATGCACCAGTGAAGATACTTGTTCAGGTAGAAAGAAGAAAGTTAGCACTGAGCACTTGGAGAGAAAGCAGACAATGATATAGATAAGAAACATCAAAAAATAATTTTAAGATCTTCAAATCAATTGAAACTGTCTAGATCCTATTGCCTGTCACCCTAATGTTGAAAACCAGCAAAATCTACTCTACCTATTAAACAACTTCCCAATCTAGACCTTCTTTATTGCCCCCACCACTGCAAATTGAGTAATATTTCTCATAAGTTATCATCAGGACATTTGCAATAATCCTTCATAAATGTAGGTTCCACAAAAATCCTTAAAACTTGGAACAATGTCAAGTACATTGCATGCTTTCAGTTACTATTTTGTCTATTTATTCAAGAGCATTTGTTGAGCCATGGCTGGTGTGGCTCAGTGGATTGAGCACCAGCCTGCAAACCAAAAGGTCACTGGTTCAATTCCCAGTTGGGACACATGCCTGGGTTGAGGGCCAAGTTCCCAGTTGGGGGCGTTCAAGAGGCAACCAATCAATGTACCTCTCACACATCAATGTTTCTCTTCCTCCCTCTATCCCTTCCCCTCTCTCTGAAAATAAATAAATAAAATATTTTTAAAAGTATTTGTTGACCCACTATGTAATGGGCACTGAGGTAAGGGAACAGTAAAAATTTAAGCAGTATTTTGGCCCACATGAAACTTATATTTCAGTAGGGGTACAAACAGTAACAATGAATATGTAGTATACTTTCAAATACCAGATGAGTCTATGAAAAAAAATGAGAGCAGAATATGGAGTATGAATGTTATGGGGGTTCAAGGTCATTTTGGACAGGGTTTTCAGAGGTCTGTCTGAGGGGATAACTTCAGAGGTAACTTTCTCCTCAGAGACCTGAACAAACTAAAGAAGTAAGTCCTAGAGAAAGATCATTTCAGGGAAGGGGAACAGATAGTGTAAATGCCTTGGAATGGAAAGACACTTGATGTGTCTAGAGTAGAGTGAAAAAGGCAGAAGAGTTAAGAATTGTGATCTGAAGCAGCTTTGTGAATAAATGCTTGAATGGCAGGTACATCAGCACCTTATTTAACTCAGATATCCTATCAAGGGCACAGTGGCTGCCAAATAGTAGCCTGGGTGAATATGAGGCTGGATAGCCAGAAACTAGGAAAATTCCTTGGCAAGTGGAATAGGGAAACTGAGGCATAAAGCTGAGCAAACTAGCTGAAAAATTTACAGCCAGTGGACAAATCACAAGGCCTTATCTTATACATTCCAGGCCATGATGGGGCAGACGCACCTCAGTCCTGGTCCCTCTTTGGTGACATTCTTTGAGAGTGAAACTGGAGCTTCTAAGATGGCGAGAGAGTAGAGAGCAGTGCTGATGGTGTTCTCAAGTACCAAAGCAGCTAGAGGACAAGATAGGGAGCGTGAGACGTCTTCAGGACCCTAGGAATTGGAGCGGTCAGCATCTGGACACAGGGGAGAACAGCCCAGAGGCAGAGGAGGCCAGCAGGACAGTAGGTGAGACGTTCCCGACCGACCAGCTGGCGGGCCGAGGTCGGCTCTGGGCAGGGGCGGCTCTGCCCAGAGGGGCGCGTTTGACTGAGGCCAGCTCTGGGCTCCCTGGCGATTGGAAGTCTCAACAGTGAAGTGCGGGTGGGGAGGGCAAACGCACTAGGGAACACGGAATTGAACTCTTGCAGGGGAGGGACTGTGTGAGAGACTCACTCCGGCAACAGGGAGAGGAGGTTCCTCCCGGGGCTAGAGGTGGAGGAGGAAGAGTCCTGCAGGAAGCCAGAGCGGGCGAGATGGCCGAGAAAGGTGCTGCTGGGCCACCAGGGAAACAGCAGCTAGAAGCCCCTGCGAGGGGGGAGGCCCAGCCCTGGGCAACCACACAGGCCCCCAGGCTCCGTGGAAAGTCCAAACAGGGAGCCGGTGAGCCGGGAACTAGTAGCGGGGGCAACTGACCCGCCATTGCCAGAGACAAAGGCCGCACCACCCACGCCTGGGAGGGGCTCATCACAGAGGTTTCGTAAAGGACTCCTCGGAGAGCTGGTTGGCTTGGAGGAGTGGTGCCCACCCCGCAAGGGCAGGGCAGTGTAGGCGGACCCCGGACAGTGTTGATGGACAGGGGCGGCCTCCTACCGGAACTTTGGGGGTGGGGCCAGTCTTCACAGGGACCGGCAAAGTTGCGGGCTGCCCTGCAGGGGTGCTGGGTGCTCATCATGGGCAGGAACCTCCACCAGGAGTGGGAGGGGGCACCCTGCAGGCTCCAGAACACTGGCAGCCCTAAAACCCAGGCAGGCTGCGGAAGGTCCAGCCTACCTGGGGGCGGACACTCAGAATCAGCCCTGACTGTGACAATCAGAGGCGCTGCCATGCACCAAGACCAGCTAGAATATAGACTATAGACTGTAAAGTCCTGACCAAGAAAAAGAGGCAGCCTCAGGAAAGGGATTGCTGCTAATCTCAAGCACCTGAGTTATACCGAGAGCAATATGAACTATTAATCCACAACATATCCTTTGCAAAAGTTACTTCTCACATATTCTTAATCCCCCCCATACCTCAATCCACCTAAATACCCAAGACCCTCCCCCTACTCTCGAATTAAAGTCTACTTACTCTGTGGCTACAATGCAGTCCCAGTCCTCAATCTAAGTATTCCTCCCTTCCCTGGCTACCTAAACCCTTTCTTTATTCTTTTCTTCCTTACTCTTTTTTCTTCTTTCTTTTCCTTTTCTTCCTGGTAAAGCCCACAGGTTCTGGCTCCACCTGGACCAATCAGAAATCATAAAGGGGGAACAGACACCTAAACCCTTTCTTTATTAATAATGATTTCTCTTTGTCTTATGACTTTCTCCCCCTTCTTTTTCTTTCTTTCTTTCTTTCTTTCTTTCTTTCTTTCTTTCTTTCTTTCTTTCTT